>VDFB02288910.1:60736-126859 GCA_007258455.2 Sequoia sempervirens | reverse complement strand
TCTTCTAGCTGCCAATGAAATAGTTCGTTAAGGGAACTTGTTTCACTTCAAAGCAATGTTGTAGATCAAAGATTCCTTCATTTGGTTCGATAAGCCCTTTTTCTTCTTCCGCCTAGGTTTACCCTGAGTCTGAGTTTGAACTGAGATAGCTACTTCCTCACTCATTGCTTGATTCCTCAAATCTGTTATATAATTTCTTCCCTTATTCTCAATAGATATTGTATTTTTCTTCCAGTTGCAGTTGGCTTTGGCTGCTATCAACCATCTTCAACCCAACAATGCATCATATGCCTTTTTATGCAAGGAATTGACAATAAAATTTAGCAAAAATAATTTATTCCCTATTCGTATCGTCTGGCCTATTACCCTTCACACTTTGATCCCTTGTTGAACAATAGCTTTGGGAAGTACATTCACTATCGATCCATGTATCTTCCATGTATCTTTGGGAAGTATGTTCACTCTTGATCCACCATCAATAATTGTGTTCATAAGAGTCCTCCCAAGGATTTCCATATGTACCACAGTGGATCTTTTAGTAATATTAGCCATCAACAACATGGGTCAATTACTTTCTCACTATGTAATGGAGGTTCCACTATTGTATCTTTGGATTTTTCTTGGCTTTTTCCTCTTTGTTGGTTACTTGTTGTAGCAGTAACTGTGGTTTTTAATTGAGGCATGCTTTGCACAAGATTTGCCATCTTGATGGGTATTGTGGTTTGTAATACTTGCCTTATGATATTTTGATCCGATTGGGTTCTTGTGGTAGTACTTATATTCTCATTAGAACATTGTCATTCTTTTGCCATAGCTTACTCGACTTCTGATTTTGTATTTTGTAGTATATGTGGGTCTAGATATAATGCCTTTTTGGTTTGTGCTCTTGTGATTACTAAAATCTCCTTGTTTTGCCCCTTTTGAATCATATTGTATCCAACTCTTGCTTTCATTGTTATTGTTATTGAATCTATTATTGTTAGATCTTCTATTTCAATACCCACTTGAGGATGCATTAGTATTTTGTGGTTTTGGTGGTGTACTTGGTGGAGTGGATTGTTCTCCTTATGTGAAGAGTACTTGTGTACTCCTAGATTTCAAATTGTATGGGCATTCTGTAATGTCCCCATTCTTTCGCGAGCATCAGAGTTGGTGGATTAGCCTATTATGTCGGTCCTCGTAGGCTAATGGTTTTGGATAGAGGGTCACTTGAACGGGCACTTGGTCGGTAAAATGCAGTGTTGGTATCCGAAGTATGGTGACGTGGTGAATTTGTGCGTTTGGCGTGTTATTGAAGCTTAAAATGATGATCTTCACCATTTATTTCACTTCCTCGGGCTTAGGGACCATGTGCCTATTATTTAAAGGGGTCACTTTCTATTTTTCAGTTACTATTCATGGCTAAAGTGAAAAAAAGACATAACTTAAGTGAATAGTGTTTTTTCTTAATGAATAGTGTTTTCAATGAGAAATTATAAGAATGCAAGAGAAAGTTCGACCCATTCATGCTATGATATGTTTTGTTGAATGAAACTTGTAAGTGTGGAGTTTGGGAGAGAGGGAAACTAGGGTTCCTGATTTTTGCAGTGGGTGGGCCTGGAGGGGGCTTATTGCTCGAATTTGTGCTTCTTGATGGTGTGAAATACCACCCTAAAGTTGCAGATCTGAGTTTAGTTGATCCATTTGGAGCCACATATTGCTGATTACAAATCGTGGGAGTCATTTCCTGGAAGGGTTTATACTGCTAGTATCTCCATTTGCCATCTAGAAGGAGTTGCTTGCATTTTTGAAGATTTTTGGAGCTGTTTTTGACACCTACAGCCAGCTGCCATACTTGAGGGTTTTGAACAGCAAGAAGAAATAAAAATGCCTCCCTTTAGAGGCTGCAATCTTTTCCAAAGTGGGCGCCCTTACCCTAGGAAGCCCTTCAATTCGTCTCTAGGTGGGAGAATCTTGTATTTCATGTTGTGTGAGCAATTTATTGAGGGCGGGTACTGTAGCAAATCACTATTCACTGTGATTTATGGCTGTAAGTTAAAATCTATGACATTCGATGTGTATTGTTGAATCTGATGTAAGTTATATCTCTAATGCAATCTATTATGTAATGAAGAACTTGCATTTGGCTTTGTATATCAAGTATTTTATCAAATGTGTCTTGATAGATTAGTTCATTCAAAGTCTTTTCTTCATGTACATGTTCTTAGCTCTTATTTTGCATCATTATCGAGTAAAATTCAAAACACAAAAAGGGAAAAATACCTAAACAAGCAAAATACCAAAAACAAACAAAGACAAACCTAGAGAATCTCAGTGGAACCAATCACAGCAGAGTGTCGGTTCATCACACATTCTTTAATTGAATGGCCTAGGATTTGATAGATCTCACAAAATAGCTTCTTCAAACAATTGGTTTTAGCATGTGCTTCACATTTACATTCTATGCACTAGAGTTCTTTACTTTCCTTACTCTTCTTTTTCCATGTGATGACATTTTTTCTTCATTCTCTATATCCATGGTTCAATTGTAGGCTTTTGTTTAAGATGATGGTACTACCTTCATTTTCTTCCATAATGAGGGAATAAGGACCTCGATAACCCATCTTTTCTTAAGGCCATTTGTTGGTTCCTTTTCTAATTTCGCCAAGTGTTATTTGAGCCTTCAATTGTAAGCCCTAACACTCTCATGCTTGCCTTGCTTTGTATTAAAGATCTCTACAACAAATTCATGGATTTTTTTAAGAAAAGTCATGGGATTTGGGGCAGCTGATTGCCTTGGGATTTGTGTCAACTGATTACCTAGGGTTTGACTGAAAAATCAAAATTTTTCGAGTCAGAATTTTACCTCGTTTTTTGTGCTTTTGGAAACGGGAGGGATGGCATCTTTGACCAACACCATGTTGGAAAGTAGCCAGAGGTTCAATGGTAAAAAGTACAACACGTGGAAGCAAAGGATGTTCACTATTTTTGAGCACCGATGTTTGGATTTGCTTGTTTTGGGTGTAGAAGCTCGTCCCACCATTGCGGGAAAGGACCAGGACAAGTATGATGGAAGTAATCGAGAGACAGTTATGCTTCTTAAGTTATTAGTCACTGATGAGATGTTACCAAAAATACCATTTGGTAAGACTGTTGCAGAGATTTGGAAACACTTGAAGGTTCTTCATGAAACCTCAGACAAGGGCAGGGCGTTCTTCCTTAAAAATATGTTGTTCTCCATTATGATGGATGACAAGATGTCTTTGCAATTTCATTTCATGAAGATCAGTGACATTCACGATCAATTGGAGGCCATTGGTCGCAAGATGGAAGAGGAGGCTATGGTGGTGATCACGCTGAAAAGCTTACCACGATCCTACGAGCACTTCATTGAAACCCTCAACATTACCTCCACCAATGTTGACCTGAAGATTGATGAGCTGTGCAATAAGCTCTTGCAATAGGATAGGTGGAAGAAGCAGTTTGGGAGCAGCAACGAGACTCCTAGTGTTGAATAGGCATTTATTGCCAAAGACAATGGCAAAGCCAAGTCCACTCAACAGAAAGGACAAGGCGAATTGAAGGATAGCTCCAAGAAGTCTTTCACATGCCATTGTTATGGTAAGACTGGCTATATGAAGAAACATTGCAAGAAGCGGTTGGTTGATAAAAAATCCAACTAGGAAGGGTCTCAACAGAGTGCCCATGTTGCAGAGCATACTGAGCAAAAGGAGTCTGTCTTTTATGCATTCATGGCCAAATGATCAACAAATTATGGGTAGACTTGGTTTAAGTTAGTAGAATGACCATTAAGGGAGGGTATTAAAGTATTATTGTAATATTTAATGGTCATCTTAGTTGTTAGTTAGTTGCTAGATTACTTTCAGTTAACTTAGTTTGCTTTAGTTTGTTTTAACAACTTTCAGTTTATTGTTTTTGTTCACGATTGTTTCTTTTTAGAAAAATTGTCTTGTAATTACTAATTTATTATATAAGGAGTATTCCTCTCCTTTGTTTAATAATGAATAACGGTAATCAATTACCATTTCAAATAGAGCATATTTTAGGCCCAAGTAAATGACAGTTTGTAACATGAAACTAAATATTTAGATGTAGGCCATTTTTTTTTTAAAGATTAAAAAATTAGGTAGCTTTTGTGATAACTGATGTACATGCAAAATAAATAATGAACATCAATAGAAGAATTGATGAGTTTCAAATTAATGAAATACTTTGTTTTCAGAATGTTGGCATAAAAACTAACACCTTTGGAGTGCAAGTCGGTACAGACAGCTATGCACACTGCGTAATGAGTGCAAATGCTTGAAAAAAACTAAACTAATTCCTATCTTGTTGTCTCAGCTGAAAGAGGCACAAGGTTAAGAAAACCAAGAACGTTGCAGCTAAGGATTTTTTGGTTTTGCAGATTATTAACTACAACTAAACTAACTACTTTAAATCTATCCAGTTCCCTCAAGAAAACAGAGCATGAGGAAATGGAGCAGGAATGTTCTAATACAATAAACTTCAAGTATAGTTTCGCAACGTGAAGGCAAGGTGGGCACAACTATTTTCTCGGCTGGGAAGAAGTTTATTGGAAACAACAAATATACGATAAACCGAGTACAACTTTACAACATGAAGGCAAGGTGGGCACAACTATTTGCTTGACTAAATAGGTTTATTAACACACACATCAAACGATAAACTTTAGGTACAGATTTGTAACATGAAGGAAAGGTGGGCACAACGATTCACTCATCTGAATAGGCTTATTAAGAACACACAAAGAATAGCCAACTAGGACAGCAAATTGTATAGGCGAAACACACATACAATAAACGATCAACTAGCCACTATATTTAACTAAGATGAGCATTCACCATAATAATAGCATGAAACCCGAGTGGCATAACAATTCATCATTATAGCAAAAACTCGTGAACAGATACAAAATCAACAATATTACAAGCAAGGTGGGCACAACATATATTACTTTCTCGTGCAAAAGTTATTTACAAATGAGCAAAAGCTCTTATTTATAGACATCAAAAGGTGTACGGAACCCTAAAATCACCTTGAGTCAACTGCAGTATTGCAATGCATGCAAGATTTTATTGCTAAACCCTAATAAAGCAAACTATATAGTTAACTGGAAAGCTACCATCAGTTAACCAGTACATTTAATCTAAAAATGGACAATGTGCAAGCATGCACTTCCTTATTGAAAGCAAGTTAACTGGAACACTACCATCAGTTAACGAAAACCCTAAATGAAAACACCAACTTGTACAAAGATGTTTCCAAGACAGACATGCATGAGATGTGGAACAACAAGTTAACTCGGAAAGAAGCGTCAAGTTAATTGCTGTGTTTGATATCTATCCTGAAAGGTGGGAATTGAAGTCTACTGGCCGTGATCTCGAGCAAGTAACCTCTTCACGAGGTTGTTGACTACATCACCATCTGGAGATCATCACATGTCTTAACTGTCAATTCACTAGTTGTCAGCAATTCAAGCAATCCTAGAAATCCTTGCACACTCAAACCAACATTTCATTGACTGGTAACTTTGGCGGCTCCGTAACTGAAGTGATGGCCACTATCTCTTCTACAGCTTGATGTCTCTAACGCTTTTCCTTAATGAAAGAGTGTTGCATGATGAAACTGCGAGGTTTGACTGCGCACACTCTGGTTGTGAGAAATGCAAACGAACTTGCTGCACACGCCAAAATTCCAACGGTATCAACCCTCTAAACCGGCTTTGGAAGACAATCGGCCATACAAGGCATGCAACCATATGGATTTGAGTGACTACGCCTATCAACCCTTTGAATGCACTTGATACAAATCGGTCTCAGCTTTTTTGATGAAATCATGAATTAAGACCGATTTGGTCTTGAATTCAATCTGCGTGTACTACACTTTGAAAAACTCGCCTATTGACTGTGAACATGGCTATATTTTGACAACTTTTATGGAAAACTAAAAATAGCTTGCTGCTAAAAAATAGCCTATCGGAGAGCAATTTTCACGAAATATTCTAAGATATGGGTTTTGTCCAGAAAAAAAATTCTAAGACAACTTAGAATGTCAGAAATGCGAAAATTTGACTTCTACTCGACCATGCAAGGAATTTTCAGTTGAGAAAATTGAAGCCTCGAGAACTGATGCTCTGGAGTAGATTTTCTTGAAAAATTCTGGCACATGGGTTTTCTCGAGGAAGCTATTCGGAATCAACCCAGATGATTTATTTTGTCAAAAGTTGCCAATTCTTCAAACATGCGAATGAATTTAAGATGAGAAAATGGAAGAAATTGAGAAGAAGAAAGATGTTTTTTGATGTTTTCTTCTGCCAAAAATGCCACTTGATCTTGAAATACGCTGATAAATCTGGACTTGTACCTGCAAAAGAATAATTCTGATGTCTTCACTAATGATCGCTAATGAAAATTCGCCCAACTCTGAAGGAAATTCGCCTTTGCTCAAGCTAGATAAATGAGAAATGATGGACGCCATGAATAAATAGAGAAAATTGTTGCATAATGGTGCCACTCTCAGCTTTAAACCCTGATTAACAAAAGAAAGGTTCTAATTGGACCCCCTCCAGTTGAACTGCGATTGACTTGAAGTCCGGATTACAAAATAATAATAAAATATTCAGTTCTCCTCACATGCAATTTTGTAATTAAATATTACAAAAGGGCGCCAATAATAAATTATTGAAGAAAATCGCCCATTTTGAAGCTTGCATGCAAAAAGTCGAATTTAATATTATTTTTGGTAAATTAGCAACAATCTCAGCATCTGGATTCCAAAAAGTCGAAAATTAGTTCTCCAGGCGCCCATTTGCACGAGTTATGAGATTTTTCGCTAACTTCCTACTTTATAGGTCACTGAAAGTTACAGTTACCCTCGTTCAGCTCTGATTTCTGGGTGATTGAGTGAGGCTATGACTGAATTGAGATATCCACCGCGAAGCTTGCAAAGCAAGGATGAAATGTCTGCTGGGAGTTGCAACTGCTAAAATCAATGTTTGACACCTCAAAAAATTAGGTGCCTTTGATTAAATTGATGCGAGATCTCAGACGCAGCCATTTCTCCATTCTGCCATCTGACGCTTCAAACTGCCGTTGACGGCGAACGATGAACCTCACGGACTGGATGATAGGCTCATTGAATGACTGGAAGTATTTCGCATCCAATGACTGTATGTAAGGCACTTGAAAGCTGCATTAAGGACCCCAAAAACAAGGGCACCCCTAACATGTGAAGGCTTAAACACCATTTTGTCGAAAGTGTAACTTTCAACCAGATACCCTACTTTGACCCCTGACATCGAGAGCTGGAGTTATCCAATTCGTGCACCATCTGTCTCATTGTGTAGCTAGAACAACTTGCAAGAGATGTCTCTGGAGGCGATGAAGCAAGAAAACTGCTTCTAAGACCTCAAAGAGAAGGGTGCCTTTTCCAAGGTGAAATATACTCTCCATACTTAGCCATTTTCCGGCTATCTTCACTTTTCAACGTTCTACACATACCTCGCACGTACGAGCATTTTCCAAATCCCGGAGGCTGATGGCTGGGCTCGTTGGATAGCTGGAGTAATTCCGCACAAGTCTCGTGAAGACTGCGAAAGCTAAAAAACCCCATTTGGCAAGCCTAAAGGCTGGGCACCCTTGGCCTATAGAGGTACAGGTGTGTATCACTACATTTCTCCACCCTCTGATTTACGTGCTTGGTAGAATCTCTGCCACGATCACTCAGAATGTCGGATTGACTCACAAACAGGTGCGTTACGAAGCTAGACTAGATCAGAAAAGATCTTAGGAAGACAGTATCTACAAATTCAATGATCTGAGGAGCCAAATTCAAGGGCGCCCCTGGGCTACAGGGACGCAGAAAGCTGTGAATTGACAATCCTCTGTGACGTGCAACCTCTCGTACCTTTAGCCTCTGATGTTAGTTGCCGGAGTTCTGCAACTTAGATGATCTCACTTGATAGCTTGTTGGAAAGGTAACTGAATTCCGAAGAGATTGAATGTATTTGCAACCAAAAAGCTCTGTATCTGAGCCTCCAAAATGAAGGGTGCCCTTGGGTTACAGGGGCGTAGATTTGCTCTAAGGTTGATGATTTTCTCCATTTCACGCACTGCGAACACCACTATTGGCTGTTGGGTCGACCACGTAGAAGCATTACTGCTGCTGACGTGTGTATATGACTGTATTTCACCACTTTCACATGTACGGACACTGTAAAGTTGATTTGCACGTTGAGTGTGCAAGTGTCTCCCACGTTACAAAGTGAAGTGTTTCCAGACTTAGAATATTTTTAGCACTTTTCGCTGTTTGAAAATCCCCTCTGTCGTGAAGCATCTTTTTCAACATCTTTCACCATAGAACGTTCTGCTTTGAGTTTTAGGCTTAGATTTTGACACCTAGTACTGGCCAACTGCCATTGACGAACTCAGAGATCCCAACTTTTCTTCTAAAAAAGTGAAAACTAACCACCAACCTTAAACTGACTTTTAATTGAAATTGACTTCACCACTGTGATCGTGATGTGAAATAAGCCAATCAAAATTAATTTCAGCCAATTCTGAGAAGTTTCTATTTTTAGGGTTTCGGGACCTGAAACAGGTGTTAAAAATGCTAATTTTCAATTTTTTCCAAATTTTACCAGTATCTTCTCGACATCACACTGACTCAAAATACATACTTGATTTGCCCAAAAACTACGTTTTGACATCATTTTAACAAGGTTTAGACTCTTTTACGCAAAATGCCTTAATGAAGCAAAAAATTTGGTTTGGGTACAACACACAAAAGACTCATCTGCTAATGCAAAAATTCTTGTTAGAAAATCCTTTACTCTTGGTTTTTCATCTTTGCCCTTTGATCTTTACCTTTTATCATATCATGTTTTAAAAAAAGACGAGCCACCTTCTAGCAGTTGAAAGTCAAGGATTATCACATTTTTTTTGTAAAAATGAAACTTAATAGTTGCTTTCCCTGAGAAACATTTTCTAATCCAAAAATAACTACAATCAAAAGTTGAGAAGAATTTCCTAATATCCGTTTCAATTTTCAAATTACTCTATGTTTATTCCTTAGGTAATTTAATACTCTACTTGGTTACACGATCTATGGGGCATGTGGTTCTTAAACTTTTCAACATTGAAATATCTTGAGTGCTTGTACTCCTCTACTAATTGCTTGTCCTATTGTTTTATGTTATTTTCATCCTTTCCAATCAAATGCTGTCAATGTTGGATTAGACTATTATGATTTTCCATGACATTCTGTCACAGTTTTCTTTGTAATTCTCAGGTGGATTTGGCAAATGTGCTTGATATGTATTATGAAGATCCAAGCACTTGCCCTGGGAAGCAGCTCCAGACTAAGATTGTTTTAGAACCCCAAAGGCTTGTTATGAGTAAGGTGCTTATATTATGTTTGGGTAAATCTTTTCCCTCCTTGCATTTAGACATAGGCGACTTTAACAAGAAGCAATTAGAGAGATTTTTGAACAACCTCATAATTGGTAGACACCATTCAAGTTGTTTACTGGCATTTCTAGTGGAAACACATTAAAATAAATTCTTATATTTTCAGATTACTGAAGCATCGGTTGTTTGCCCTTCAGATTACCTTGTCATTATGGAAAGCCCTATATGTATCATTAGCCGGAGGGATTGCACTGGTTTCTGTAATTATTGCAGCTCGGCTTTGGAAGCGTAACACTTTGAAGCCTGGGTTTCTTCCTTCAAATTCCATGATTCTGTCATCCACTGATCAAACTCTTGAAGAGTTCCCTGCACAACATTTAAGGAAGGTATTACCTTGATTCTTGGTTCATAGGTATTTATATGTATCATATTGTGTAAAGCATCCAAACAATGGTGGGCAAACTGGTCATGAGCTTCAGTGCTATTTTTATTGTTAGTGGTATCATAAAGAGTCCATTGATTTAAGATGGATTTTATTATGATATCATGTGTGATCTGATCTAAAGTGTATGTATCGTTTGATATTCAAATGTTATGAAAAAGTAGAACACATGTAATACATATCTAAAGATCAGGATAGAGCTCATATAAAATTTATGCAAGTTAAAATTCAAACTAATCTTGAAGGTAGGGTATTTTGAGGATTAAGCTGCATTACCAACAACGAATTTCAGTAGAACTAATAGTTGCACAAGAATTGGTTTCTAGGGTGTTTGGAGTTGTTTCCTTTTTTCTCCGGAATATTTGATTTCTAGACAAATTATTGTCTTTAAAATATTAAGCAAATTTCATTTGTTCTCTTAATAGTTTTTCATTTTCATAAATCTAAATTCAGAAATAATCATGTTTATGTGTGCACTATGCAAGGGATTAACATGATTCCCGACATTTGTTGTTTAATATTGCACTTATTTCTTCTCTTTTCAAAATATCTTTTTTTATGAATTCAGTTTTATGGTGCATCTAACATGTAAAAAATCCTATTAAATCACTAATTGCTTAATATAATTGAGAAAAAATGAGGTTAATGAAGCAAGCCAACTCTTACCTTTTCATTATTGTACTTTAAGCATGCTTGTATTTAGAATCTGGATTACAACATCAATCATATCCATTGTTCAACCCAAGTGAGTGTAGGTTGAAATTTCTCATTACATTTAGTTTATTGATCATATCTATAGGCTTACTATATAGAAGTTGCATTTTGGTGTTTTTGTCACATAGCATTTATTTGGTTTTAGTGAATAAGCATTGACACTTATCTAATAAGCAATGTACCTTGGGGATGTGTCTTTGGGGTTTCTATAACGTTTCTTTGTTTGGGGACTTTTGGTGGGTGGCAAGATGGGAACATGATGTCTCCTCCCCCTCCCAATTTTTTATTTTTTTGGGGATGTACCTAAGACGTGGGGGGATGTTTTCCAAGACATTCCTCTTTTTTGGGAACTCTATGGGCACAGTTTGCAAACTCAATGAGTAATTGGTGAGTCATTGAGTACTTGCTAGTCTTTCTTAATGTTGAGTTGTCAAAGTGTTAATTTGTGGGATTGCAAAGTTGAGTTTTTCTGAGTTCGATGAAAAATTCGCCAAAAATTTGATGAGTCTAACAACTTGACTCATCATGCCAGCATGTCAAAAATTTGGGTTGAACACTTTAAAAATTTGTATTATTGGCTTTATAAGCATTGTATTTTGAACAAAATTTATATGTTTTTTTTTTTAAATTAAGTGTTTTTTAAGTTGCTTAATTTTGCCAGAGTTGGGAACTTTTAGGTTGTTGAGTACTCTCTTAGCTGAGTTTGTGAACTACATGTATGGGGATAGCTTGCCATCCCTTGTGGTCATCAAATTTAAGTCTTTAAAAAAATAAAAAAATAAAAACAAAGCAAGAAAAAAAGAAACCTTAACCCTCTATGGAGGTGTCCCAACATAAAAAATGTTATTTACTCCAAAAAACCCTAGTTGACATTCATAATTTTGTTGTCATCATTTGTTATTTGCATTCTTATAGTTTACTTTTTGCAAGTGGGAAGAAGAAGGAAACATGACATGCACCATGGAGGTTTGTGTGGCTGCCCCTTGACCGAGTTGGGGGTTGTCACCTCTAGACCCCAACTTTGGTTTAAAAAAAAAACAAAAATAAAGATTGTTTTGTGCTTGTGGTGGATAGAAAGCAACTTTTTTCTTGAGTTTTATCCTATTAAATTGAAATCCATTTATACTTTTGGTTTGCCTACTGATGCTAGTATGATATAAACCATAGTTTGAAGACTTTGCGAGTACTCTGCAAGACTCACCAAACTCTCGAGTCTTTGAACTGGCCGAGACGAGTCTACTAGACTCTCGCATTGAGTTTGGCCAAGTCTTGGAGAGTATTTAGCTGAGTCCTGCCCTAAGACTCCCGAGTCTTGAGCTTAGACTCTTTTGGCACTTGAACATAACATACATAGTGACTGAAATTTCAAATTTTGAGAGTTTGAGGATCATATGACACGTTTAATGTTTGAATAATGATAAATTGATAGTCAAATTAGACTTGTATGTTCTCTAAATGCATTGATTTCTTTTTTTGTGTAATTATGAGGTTGTTTTTTGGTCGAGTCCATGCCAAGTCTCGAATCAGAGTCAAAATTTTGGGCTGCCGAGTCTGAGTTTTCAAACTATGATATAAACCATACCATTAAAATTATTATTTTACAATTAACATTGAATTATAAATAATCAACCGAGTTTTCAATTTTGTATCTAATTTTGTATAATTTGTGCAAATTATGGTTATATATATAATATTGTCTCCCTTCCATCCCAAAAATCTAGGAATTTTTTTGCCATCCCCGAAATCCCATCCTTCCATCCCCATCCCCTTGCCCTAGAAACCTGGCAAGACATTGGTAATAAGCAGTTGATCATGATTTGGTGTTTAGTACCTTGAGTGAATAGTTTGAGTCTCAAGTCATTATATTCAAGAAATTTTGATGTTGATATCCATATTGGAAAATAAAAATATTATAATTGACAATTATAATGCTTCAATGTCTTTATATTATGAAGAGGAATGTGATGCTAGGTAGATCCTTATATCAATTTTAACTCTTCAAGGTGCCTAATTACAAGAAACATGACCAAAAGCTTGTTTCGTGCACTATAAAATGGGTTTCAAACTGTGAACATGCCTTCTCCTGTTGCCAACAAATATTCCATGCGTTTTTAGCCTACCAAGTTTTACTAAATGTTTGCTACATGCATATTGACTCACCCTTTTATTCAAGATATTTCTGATTTTGACTAATGTGACTCTTAACATGCTTGAAATGTGCATGATTGATGAATCTAAAATGTTTGCAAACTAACATATAATTATTTCAATTGTATGTACATACTCACACATACATACAATGGGCAATCGATTATTGAATGAGGAATGAATTGATTCCCGCCCTAGATAGTAGGGGATTCCCTACCAACGTCTCTAGTCTAGGGAGACTTTCACTTGCCATATCATCAAGGTTGGGTTGAGTCTATTGTGCTTGTGTTAACAACATAGTTCCACAAAGCTTCTTGATGGGGAGGTGGGGTTTGGGGCAAATACATATAATACTTGAAAAATTAGTTATAAAAAGATGTGTAAGGAATAAGTATAAGAATTGCAAATGAAACTTTGGCGTAAAGTTTAAACTAATAAACATTAAAAGCATGGGAATTATTACATTGAACAAAAACAATGGTGGGTAGAGGTTTGGGGTCAAGGGGTAGTGCCCCTTGTGGGGGTTTGGGAGAAAAACCCCCAATGAGGTCAAGGGGCAGCGCCCCTTGTGGGGATTTGGGGGCAGAGTCTCTAGTGAGGTCAAGGGGCAATGCCCCTTGTGAGGGTTTGGGGGTAGAGCCCCCAATAGGGTTGAGGGGCAGAGCCCCTTGTGGGGCTTGGGGGAAGTGCCCTTGGTCCATTCCCTTAGGGCCTTCAAACCCTCACAAGCCTTCATAGCGAATGTCATTTTCATAGTTTTATCATTTATTTTTTACAACATTTGGAAGTCCTTGGGATAGTTGGAAGACTCCTTGAAGTCTCTTGAATGTCTTGGAGATGTTCTAAAGTCCCCAAACTTGTTAGGAAATACATGCATAATACCCAAAATGTTTAATCCATTTCCTACATAACCCCATGAAAGAAAAACATGCATGCAAGCTTACAAAATAACCATAATGCAAAGATCAAATAGACAAGCCACAAGATAACGCAAGATATGCCTTGGGAAAACTCTCAAGAGGAAAAAACCCTACCTCCAAAAACATCTGTACTCCATCTATTATTCAGTAATAAAACATTACATGCACTTGCATAGTTACAATGAATACTTCTGAAACATCAAGCCTCTCCTATGCATCCTCCATGTGTCTAAGCACGAATCCACACATCCCATGCCATGTTTCACATATGCACTCCTCAGAAGAAGACTCAATACAATGATAGACTACTCACCCAACCAACCTTAACCATGAAATGTGTGTTTGCTTTTATAGACACAAGCTCACACAAATACAACCAAGTGGTAAGATAAAACCATGTGCCTCAAACCATGAGTACACAAAACCATTGATTACTCCTTTACTTTTTGATTCACATTATTTAATAATTTTCCCAATTAATTATTCTATGTCTCCCACACATAAAATAACTATCCCAATGTTACATACAACTTTACAAGTGGCCCCAAATAAATATCTAATGTGGCTAATCTCATCTCCTAGATGCACCACACAAAATATTTATTTAATTTACAACATTACAATATTTCATTTTATGCAACAAAACTAGGGGTGTCTTGGAAACGTCCTTGAGACTTAAGCAACAGATGTGGGACGGTGGGGGGACGTCTCCTCCAAGTCCCAGTGACGTCCTCTTCTTGGAAACATGGGGATTTTGGGGGGGTGAGGGGAGAGGGGAGCGCCAACCACATCTTGTTTCAATCGGACTAGACACGACAATATTTGATACTGCACCCCATTCCTATTGAACAAATCACAACAATATATATATATATATATGGATTTTGGAAATTTTGAGACGAGGAACATATTTTCCATTTCTTGTGTAACAACGCACAAAAAAGGTATATAATGATTTTTATGTAATAAAATGTGGTTATAAATAATGATCACATCTAAAGCAATCAAGAAATATTCCATCATAATTTTTGTTATATAAATTCAAAATAAGAATAAAATATTTGTGAGGTCAAAGATCAAGTCTCATCCCTCAGTGATTAAATAGAACATCTAACAAACTAATATGACAATAAATTCTTTCAACAATCTTCTAATAACTATTTAAACATTACCATTAAAAAACCTCTAATATGAAACTGCATCTATAAACTATAGGTAAAAACATCCAAGTCACAAATGTTTATACACTATGCTAACCATAGTAGCATTAATTAGGATTGGGATTGACTCAACAAACCAAAAGTATAATTGTAAATTATTGTTTTTTTGAAATATTCATAAAAATAGGGAAGAAATGCAGTTTTTGTTATTTCTTACCAAAAGAAGGAAAAAATGCTGCTTTTCCATCTGATGCGGTTGGAAACAATTGTTATTTTTTGCTTTGTAAAACCAAAGCCGTCCCTCATAGGCTTCGAGGGCAGCGCCCTTGGTGTGTTCCTTATTTTGATGTAGAGTGGGGTCAAATGGTGGAGTCCCTGCCACCAAACCTAAGTTTGAAGGCTACAAGGACCTTCGTGGCACATGCCAATTTATTAAATTTATCTCTTATAGCTAAGTTCCAAACCCCACAAATGATGCAGGAATCGGGCCCTAACAGAATGAGAATGGAATAGAATTTTGCAAAAGAATGAGAGCCCTCAATTGTGCCCTAATCTATTCAATATTTGGTAACTTAAGAAAAATCCAAATCTGCAGTGTAAAAATGAGTATTTGACTGAAAAAACAAGTATTCTATAGGCAAATTGAGAAAACAGGTATAATTGTGAATAAACTCCGGTTTCTTCAAAAAATTGCAATTCAAAAGAAAAGCATATTTTATTCACTGATTAAATTGGCCTCAAGAATTATGTTGGCAATCAGAGGGAAAATTGGCAATCTGAGCTGAATCGAAACACCCGAATGACCAATTGATTTCTGCTTCCAATGCTAACATTCAAAGACAAGACAATACTGGAACAAGTGTGCCTCTGCTCAAGTTGTCATGTGTCATGCAAAACTGATCCGAATTAAGAGTTTGGAGGACAATACCTGGTGATAAACTTGCAGTATTGTGAAGGAATTACACAAGAAAAATACAGTTTAGCAAAGTCGTAACAGAGATGTATGTTGCTGCAAAACTACTTCTATATCTTGCAATTCCAATGTTATACAATTGCACAAAATGTCAACGGTCATCACATCCCTTGGAATTCGAAATGAACAGTTGGATGGGGACAAATAACTATCAAAACTGAAAAATACAAAAAAACATATTGAATTTGATACCCCAACTTGGAGGAGTCATAACTATAGTCTGTTGGGCAGACTTTGAACTTCTTTATATTGTTGGAAAGATCTCCAAGAGAACTTGTTCTAGTTTCTTGGAATGGAGCCTATGACAACCATTCCAAGAAACCAATGGAAGTCCTCAGGCCAAATTCCTCTCCGAAGTCCTCCAAAAAATGCGATTTACTGAAACATAGAAAATACTAAAAATTTAGATTGCTGATATTTTCCACTGTTGGCTCTGCAATTGCCACCCAAGTGCTCCTGGATCAACATGGGATCATTCGTCCCCCCTTGAGAGGCAATGGGCCCCGTTACACCTTTGCATTGCAGCAAATAAGGAAACTGTCCTTCAATTTGTTCCCTAGTAAACCACTTACCTTGATGAGAGAACTCACTAGCTTGAACTACATGGCAGAGAGGAATCTGCTGTTTCTTGAGAGTCTTGACAATAACATCAATGACTTGATTAGTTGCTAGTGGAGCAGTAGTTTCCAGATTCAATTCTATGCTGTGAATGTGCTCAGCTACCTCTGAAGTGTCAAGGGTGGAAAATAAGGACACAACAACTCAGCATTGACAACTGGATGCAGTCTCAAGAATGGTGGTAAACTGAGCTCAGAAGAATTTTCACCAATCTTTTGATGATGGTGTATGGGCCATACCATAGCAGCATAAATCGTTTGGGGAAAAAATCGGCAAACCAAAAAATCAGGATTTTTTGAAAAATCGTGAAAAAATCGGGAAAAAATCGGATTTGAAAAAAAATGTAGAGGAATATAGAAAAATAGACAAAACCTATGTTTTCTAAAAACTCAAGGTCATTTCCATAGCATAGAGATATAGAGAGCAAATAAAACAGAGATTTTAAATAGAAAATAGATATTTTTTGTATATATTCATATCGCTGATTACATTGCATTGCACAAAATATACTTCTCAGTTCTCATAAATAAAAGTAGATGTTGACATATGACAAAATGTCAATTACAATAGTGTGTAACTTTGTACAAAATCAACCTCTAATCTAAGTACAAAGTGACAAAAATAAAATGTAGCCAATGACAACAACGCTAGAGGGTAGCAGGTCTTGATGATGAAGCTCCTACTCCAGTGCTTCTAACCAAATCCTCATATAGTTGACCAGGCAGTCCAGCCTCCTCTAGTATATCGAGATCCTCAGGTGCAATAGAATCTGAATCTTCGTCAGCAGCAATCCATTCATTATCTGGATCAATCTCATCAAGGTCAATTGGGTCATCATCCTCAACAGTACCTGTTGCAGCCCATGTAGGAATTAGTCTTGGCCTTACAAGTGAAAAAGATAATGAATACAATTTCAACTAACTACAAGTATATTGAAAGTCTAACCTTGAGCTTTCTTCAGCTTCAAGCGGAGGTTGTGGTGAACAAACACCAAGTCGCTCATTCGTTGTTGTGTTAGCCGGTTGCGTTTCTTGGAGTGTATGTGTTCAAAAACACTCCAATTACGCTCACAAGCAGATGAACTACATGGCTGGCTCAAAATGCGTCTCGCCATCCATCTAAGGTTTTTGGTTTCATGACCAAAATAATCCCACCATTGTGCTGCAAAAACACATTACATGGAGATGATATCATGTAAGAATATCTTAAAATAATCATCGTGTCCACAAAATAGAGACTATCACAGGTTTATAGAATCTACCTGGTAGCAAGGTATTTCTGCCTTCGATGGCGGCTATAGATGAGAGAAAACCCCTTGCTTGCTTGTACGTTGCTAACTCTCCCATAGCTCCCTTTAATTGTTCTCTAGAAAGCATTTTTTCCATGCACATGAACAAGCCCTGTGTTACCTCACCATCATCATTTCTAAATGAAGAGTCATAGAACAAACTTGGATTAAGATAATATCCTGCAGCATGGAGAGGAGAATGCATCTGCTGATCCCATCTTCTATCAATTATGTCCCATAACGGCATATAAGTGTCCCTGTCATTTTGCATCCTACCCCTCATCACCTCCTTGGCCCTATCCATGGCCTCATACAAATAACCCATGGGGGATTTATCCCCATCCACTAGTCTTAAGACTTTTACTAGAGGCTCTGAAAACTCTACAACTTGTTCAGCTGCAGCCCAAAAACTAGAAGAGTACATATAGCCTGCCACTGCTATGCCTTCTACTAGATTTGCGAAGCCAGACGACTCCCACTCATTTGAAACAAACATTCGTTTCAAATTCATTTTTTGTTGGCATAGAGTCTGTAGTGCAAGGAAATGTGTTGCAAATCTTGTCACCCCTGGGCGAACTAGCTCCTTGCCTTCTGTGAAAGTACGCATCATGCACAAAACCCTCGTGTGATTATAAATGAATTTTGTAACCTTGCGGGCCTTTTGCAATACCTCCTTAACCCATTCAAGTTTTCCAATGTCCTCAAGGGTTAGATCAAGGCAATGTGCTGCGCATGGGGTAAAAAATATAGACGGGTATTTGTCTGTCAAGAGTCTACCAGCGGCTACACAAGCTGCAGCATTGTCTGTAATAAATTGAACCACATTTTGTGGCCCAACTTCTATTACCACAAGATCATACATCTCAAACAATGCAGCTGCAGATTTGATAGTATCGGATGCATCCAGGGATTTCAAAAATATAGTGCCAATCTCACAAGAGACAAGGAAGTTGATGAGGGTTCGATTCCTTCTATCTGTCCATCCATCTGACATTATGGTGCAACCAGTCTTTTCCCACTCTATTTTATGCTCTGTAACAACATCTTTAACATCTCGTACTGCATCATTGAGCATACCAACCCTCAAGCTCTCGTAAGATGGGGCTTTGAACCCAGGACCCGCACCTGCAATAGCATCCACCATACCTTGCCAATATGGCGATCTAGCAACATGAAATGGCAAGCTAGAGTAGTACCAAAAGTTTCCAATCGCCTTCCTTGCTTGTTCATGGACATTCTTCCTCCATCCTGTACTCTCCAAAGTGGTTTGTGCTCCTGGTGTAGTACGAGGTGCAAAGAAAGCATTAATGTTTCCTCCACCTGTGTTTGGGCCACGCGCTGTAGAAGGAGGTGTTGACCCTGATTCCCTCAAAAACTCACTTGCATCATCATCCTGACCTTGATTCCCTCTACTATTTGTAGAATTAGAACCTATTTCAACCCCGGTTCTTGCCTTTTTTGCCTTGTTCTCAGGAATCGCATGAAGAGCCAGTAGTGCCTGGTGTGTGACATCTGCAGGGCATCCAGGACAAGGATTGCTGTTATTCCCTGGCTCTTTTGCCAAGTGCCATTTGAAACGATAAATGCCCCCATTGATATCAGTTTTACACCAGTTGCATTTAACCTTCGTTGTACCCGAGACTGAAGTACAATGTGACCATGCAAAGTCTTTTTGACGTGGCATTATGATCAGATCTGCAATAAACATTTTTTATTCAGTCTACTTTGTGGACAGTTAGGAGAGAAGACAGAAAAAGAAAACCAATGCACCTAATGTATAAATTTTGACCTCTATTTATAATATTGATAAGTTAGAAGTTTAAACTAATATCCCAATCAACTCTAAATTGAAATTGTACATGTTAAATGATGCAATTAAGAATTTATTACAAAATTGAAATTGTGCATGTTAAACAAAGCATACAAGAAGATAACTAGAGTAATGCTAGCTCACCTTCTAAATATTCTTAAAATTATCTATAACTAAATTTTATTGAGATGATTTTTTAAAAAAATATGTAAAAAGAACTGAGATAACTTAATTCTAAAATACACAAATTGAAAAAAACAACAACACATAACTACTCATATGAAACTCAAAGGTGTTCAACTTCAAATAATGAGGTATTATCATGCTCAAAGATCAACAATATCAAACAATTATTTTTTGGGGGAAAAAAACAATGTAGGGGTTCTGCTTCTCTTTTCTTGTAGATTGGAGTTTATCTAAGCCATTTTTCAGGAACTCATTTGTAATTTTTAAACAATTTCTTGACATATAGTTGGTTCTCATCTTATTATTTCTACAAACTCAAAAATTGCTTCACAGCCCTACTAATTATTATCTCTTGTATTAAGAATTACAAGTACTTTTACTGTGTTTTGTGGCAGGGATTATAGTAAAATGCAATAAGAAAAAAATGCATTATAGTGGCAATGGCGACCTACCTGAGAGTCTGAGATGACTTTATGTTGAGAAAGAAGCAAAACGCGCCCAGAAAAACGCGAATAGAAGAAGACTGCTCCAGAAATTCGCGTCAGTAAAAAATGCGCTCTTTTGAGTAGATTCAAACTCGAAAAACCTTCAGCCGCCTTCAGGTGTTTTCGCGCACATCAGAAACCCTCGACTCACACTTTAAAAAGGAGAAAACGTGATATATAAAAGCAAAAACGCGTCTTTTTTTAGGGTTTTTTTTCAAACGCGATTTTTTCACGATTTTTTGCCGATTTTTGGTCGAAAAAGCCCGATTTTTTGCGATTTTCAACGATTTTTTGACGCGTTGACTGCCCAAAAAATCGGGATTTTTCAGGGAAAAAATCGGCAACCCTGCAGATTTTTTCAAAATCGCAATTTAGCCGATTTTTTGGCGATTTATGCTTCTATGGGCCATACTAAAGAGGACAAAGTTTCGTTTTTGGTCCTTGAAGTTGCTCTTTTTGTAGATGGAGCCACACCTTGTCTCCAACCTAAAATTGATGTGGCGAACTATGTTGATCATGTCATTCTTTATACTTTTAATTGGTGTGCTGCAAGATCTTGTGAACTTGTTGCTGGATGTGTCAAATCTTGTCAATAAAATTTGTCGCTTTATCTGCTTCCTTCTCAGCATGTGGTGACAAATCAGGTTGGATTGCTGGTAATGCAATATCCATGGGAGCCAGAGTTTGATACCCAAGACAAACCTGGAATAGACTGTGGCCCATGGAGCTATGGAGTGCAAGGTTGTAGCTGTGTTGGACATATGGTAGAATCTTGTCCCTTGTGTGAGGATGCTTTGAATGATACATCTGTAGAATGTGAATAATGAATAATCATTTGATTCACCACCTCAGTCTGCCCATCTGTCTGTGGGTGGTACGAAGTAGACTTTGTCAACTTGGTATCCATCTTAGCCCATAATGATGACCAAAATCTGCTGAGGACCCAACTATCCCTATCAAAGATGATTTGTGTGGCAAACTGAAATGGACCCAAACATTCTCAAAGAATAGTTTGGCAGTTTCTTCTGCAGAGATCCCCTTACAAGCTACCATTATAGCCATTTTTGAAAACCTATCCACTACCACATACACAGAGTCATGTCTGTAGTACCCATTCTTCTCATGCCTCCCCATTACGAAGAACACTGTTTGTAAAGCAAGACAAAAGCCCTTTTCACACAATTTGCCAAGACTCTGGGCATGCAATAATAACACCGAAGTTGATGGCCACCATGGTTGGCCTCTGTGACCTGCAAAACATTATTCTACAAAGAATGAACAATGAAATGTTAAACTTTCTATTTTTCCCAAATAAGACTCCAGATTGGAAACCTAGTTAATGCTCTTTATCACCCATTACCCAAACATCAAGATTAATATTAATGCCTGCATCCTTTGCATGATAGAAACAAACAAGCCCTTGAAAAGCGTGTTGGCAGATTAGCTGCTGCAAATCCTTTTGCAATTAATATTTGTTATTAACAAGAAAATCAAATCTCTTCAGAACCCATGGTAGCTGTAGATGGCTTCACATGTATTTCCAAATCAGAGTTCTTTAGGGTTGTAAGATTTTCATTGCTATTGCTAGGTGACAGGCACATAAGGGTCTTTAGAATGTCTTAGGTGTGTTGTTAATGCAATTAGGTCTTTATTGAAAGGCTTAGGTTTATACAGATAGAACTTATCACAGTAATTACGGACAACAGCACTTAGCAGTGACCGAGGGACCAAAATGAAACCACATCCAAATGCCATTACCATCTTCGAAGCTAACCTGCAACCTAGTTTGCAGATGGATAGTACCTCATACAAGAATTTGCTGTCTCATTTGTACAGGAACAATTCCATAAGTCAGTGTCATCATTGTCCAATCATAAATCATTGGGAAATCTAAAAAGACCACTATTAAAATATAACAAATTGCTCTACTAAACCTATGGCGGATTTACCCACTCTAAATCCTGCAAGTACAAATGCTGCAATAACATTAGCTGCAAGTACAATGATGCTGCAAATATGTCAATCAATCATCATAACAAGTCCAAAGAATGATCAACAGAAACTCTGAAAGGGGAGATCATGACATGCTACTTCTGTTTCATGTAGAATCGGTATGGCTGTAGAATGATCGAAAAGGGTACAATCATTCTTCAAATTGTTGTACATTTTTCATTTTGTTGGGTCTCTCCTATCCACCGTGTCTGATTCTTGTCTTTACCTTCATATTATAGTGTGAACAGAAATGTGACTTCTGCAGTTTTTTCTAGAACTGGCATTATCAGGGACAACATTTGTTTAAGTGTTTCTCGTTGAATCCTGTTTTATGCCTCATAAATACAAACATCTAACCTGATTGAGAAACTTGCTTATTACATTCTTCTTCTTCTTTGTTTTAGTTTGCCACCCCAAGGATCATCTTTTGCTTCTATTTTTGTAGTTATAGTTCTATCACTTGGGGGATTTGTTCTGAGCATTTTCTTTGATATAAAAAGAGCAGTTAAAAAAAAATAATTAGAGAATATCATGCAAAAGTGACAATTAAGAAGGTTAAGACGCAATGCATTTTGAATGAACTGAGAACTGTTTAATATAAATAAAAGCCTTATTCTAGACAGTGATTGTGATCTTCATTGATCATTCACAAACAATTGGCCAACTGGCTAGAAAATCTTCTCTATGCAAGTCCAAAAATGTTCAGGTAGATGACATAATTCCATTCTTAGAGGGTATTTATGCTGAGAAGCAAGCTCTATATTGAAGACTCATGCCAATGCTAAACATAGGTCAAAACTCTAGCAGTTGTCCAGATTTTGGTTTTGATAAACACTGAGGGCTACCTCCTTGTCAAGGACAAGACAGGCATATCCATTGCCTGAAGTGCGAAGGGGATTCCACCTTCCATCCTTGTAGCTACCAATTTTATGCTTACCTTTTGTAAAGATATTTTGCAAATAGCTTCATTCGGAGGAAGTTGAGAATGATAGATACCTTCTTTGAGTGCTCAGTGACCATCCAATCACAACATCATTGGTGAAGTCCATAACAAATTTGTTTCTGAAAGCTTTTCTGTTGAGCATGCATGCCACTCTGAACCCTGGACTAAAGTGTTATCTTCCTTACGAGTAGGAGTGTTCAGTTGAGCTTCCTTAAAGTAGCCCTTGCATTTATTGGTGTATTGCTTGAAGTGCTATCCACCTATGTTCCTACTTTGAGACTGTATCCTATTAACTGGAAAAACTTTAATTGCTGCACTTTTAAGGTCGGCCATGGAAAGATGATTTTGAGCACTAAATTGGGGGTCTTCTGCAGAAAATCCAACTATACCCCCTTATTGGCTTTGGTCACAGCTTTGGTTTTGGCTGAATTGATAAGAGCTCTATTAGATTTGGATGTCATTTCCTCGATAGTCAATTTGATCTCGATATCAGCAGGTTGCCTGTTCCAATGACTCAGAGAGTTGAAAATATAACCTGTGGATGGAGGAAAATAAAAAAGAAACAATGATGACCAAAATTCACAAATTAGAAGAAACTAAAATAATAGAATGGAATGAAACTTACTATTCAGATATGCATATAAATATAAAAATTAATGAGAAACAAATTGTAATATTAAGGATTATAATCATTATATCTGAAGTTTGTTGGCTTGGTTACAGTATGATGGAATTTTCACACGATCAAATAAACTTATCTGCATCTTAAATTTCTTTACATCTTACAAGATACATTATCAAAAATACGCTTGAAAGCACAAGATATACATACATGGTGATACAAGTCCACTATGACATGAACATAAGTCTTCAAATTTCTATCACAAGTGTTATCATTTTGCATAGTATTCTTAATGTCATGCTTTGAAGAACCATCTCTTCTAATCAAGAAGTCTACTACTTAGCATGGTTCAACTGCACTTTATGTAATACATTTTTATGCTTCTATAATCGTTTAATATACATTTTTCCAGTCTATCTAAATGTTTTAAAAATTAGTTTCCCATAATTGACAATAAATTTATTAAAATGGGCATTAGTTTGCAATATTAAATTATAATCCCTGTTATGGATTTAGTTGAAAGATTTATATGGTCATTGTAAGTAATTTGCATTTCCACGTCTGTTGGATTTAGTTTAAAGATTTATATGGTATTTCTGTACTCTTATTTGAGTCTGCTTCTTTCTATTTGGAATGTTCATCCTCATCCCGAATATCAAAACCTTTTTTTTCAGTCTGTGCTTCCTCTAAATGAGGAAGTTTCAGTGGAGGAAATGGAGACTATGTGTGCCTCGGTGGTTCAAATGGTTAAGAATGCTCTACAGTGGCCAGGAAACATACAAAGCTGTGCTGGAAAGGGTGCATGGATTGGACCGAGCCTGACTGAGTGGGCTAGATCAGACTATGAGAATCCAACCACTACTACCCTGGAAGATGCCCCAGGTTCAAGCGATAAGGAGGTTGAAAACATGAACAAGTTGGGAGAAGAAGGGTTGAAACATGCAAATGCATCAAAGGGCGATGCAGGTTCTCAGAATCATAGTCATGGTAATCTGCAAAAACCTAATGAAGATGACATTGCCGTTTATGAGGTACATCTAGATATGCCTATGCTCCATCTATCTGTTAATGCTGGTATTTTGAATTTTAATTTTTTTTCTATTCTTGAACAGATGCCACAAGAGTCTAAATTTTCATCTCTTTCTAGTCTTTGATGGTTAGTTGTCTGCATCTGTTGCCTTTTGATCATAGTACTGTTTATCCGAGGGGAATACAATTCTCCTGTAGATTTTTTACATACAGTTATCCTTCATTTCTATTTGCTTTAGTGGTTAGGTGGAAATGAATGATCTCGATTCCAAATGTATTTCTAAGATACAGCCATCTGTTGTGGATGGATTTGCTGTAATTTGTCATTAATATAGGATTATCTACATTTAGGATTAATCTTTATTCTGTCTGGTTTATTGTATAAATGTAATTCTATGGTGAATAATGTTAAGAACTTCACATAAAATAATAGAAATGTTACAATATATTCAACAATAGATCAAATCCGTTAAGGTAGGGCAACACTATACGATAGCCACTATGAGGGGGCAAACCTTCTATGCCTCTTTGAAGGGGCGATCTTCCTATAGAGCGTAAATTCTAATTACAATATTCCGGATTGATGCTTTACAGTTGGTAAGCCCTTAAAATATATAGAGTCTTGCTAAAGATAACTACTACTCTCCCATGCATGTTGGATAAATATTTTTATTCTAATTAACAAATGGGATGAGTAACAAAGCACATGCACCTACAGTTTATTTATTTACCACCTAATACACTTTAATACCATATCCTTAGGTACATTACATTCTCTCCCACTTAGGATGTTTCATCCTTGAAGCATGGAAAGAAATGCCTAATAATCAACCAAATAGAATGTGACAATATGAGCTTATAATAAAATAGCTCATTTACATTACGTAACAAAATATGTTTTGCCCCAAAGCTTGAGGACCAAATTGAAGCTCATCCATACATCATCCTTTTTCGCTTCCTTTTTCTTTGCTTGGAGATGACTCTTGTAAACATGTGATCAAAATTATCCATTGCTTGTTGAGATGAAAAAGTCAACATGTGTGGAACAATATTGATACTCAATGGAGGATCAAAGAAATTATTATCTGCTGAAACAAAACCCTTTTGCACATCATATTCATGGCTGAAATTGGGAAGAAAGAAGAGAATCATCAAACTTTGGCTGGCAATAATTTTCTTTAGTGTGTAGAGTAGATTATTTGAAAAGAAGTCCAAATAAGTTATTTTTATCCAACTGAAAGAAATCCTCATACCATTCTATGTAGTTATCTTTTAAATCTAGCCATGTACCTCTTTACATTGCCATATTCCCCTTCCATATATGAATGAAGAATAGATGTGTGATAATCAACCTTAAATTTATGACAAGTATTCTTAAGTGCATTCAATCCTTGCTCATATGCTTTCATTAATTCCACAACTTTATCTAGATCATCCTTAGAAATTGCCATGAGAACTAGGATTTGAAAAAAGTATATTTTTTCATCAGATCTCTTTTTCTACCCCAGATGTGAGAATAAAATAATATAGAAATGTAGATGTAAGTATTTTATTTCTCTTGCAAATTACAAAAATTGATTTCCTCATCTAGATTCACGTCAAAAATTTCTAAGAAATCTGATTCACATGGTCAACTTCAGATCACCATATTTTCTTTTATATTGTCTATATTTTTAATGTGACCACTTTTCAGAAAGCTCTTGAGTCCGCTTTCTAATGAATCCAGATTTGTTTTCTTTCAAGACCTGTGTGAGGCACATGACCATCGGCAATAAATTTGGCCGTAAATGGAAAAAGATCAGCTATGAATTCTGCTCACTTTGCTCTGGAAAGAGCTCTAATATCAGATGTAAAGAACTTAACATAAAATAGTAGAAATGCTACAATATATTTAGAAATAAATCAAACCCTTAGGTTGGGCAACTCCATACAATGGCCACTTCAAGGGGGCAAACCTCCCATGCCACTTTGAGGGGACAATCCTCTTATACAGGATCAATTCCAGATTGATGCTTTACACTTGGTAAGCCTCTACAATATATAGAGTCTTGCTAAGGACCACTACCATATTCAATGCATGTGGGATGATTTTTTTATATTCTAATTAACTTAGTGGGATGACTAACAAAGCATATGCATCTGCAATTCTTTTATTTACTACCTAATACACTCTAATAGCTTATCCTTAGGTATATTATAGATAACAACACTTATAGGATGAGGCCTTAGGTATGTGTCCTAGCTTGGTGCTTGTGAGACTTTTAATACTTGATCCTTGAAGTGTGGTTGGAACCAGGTTGTTTCTCTTGTCAAACACTATATTTAGAAACAAAAGTTTGGCCATCAAGTTCCCTTGGTTTTCAAAACACTCTCTTTATTAGATTACTGGATACAGGACTTTTTTCTTTGACAGGTAACACTATCAAGAAATGGGAATTTGCTTGGATTTCAGCCAAAAACAATTGCTGCTGTCAGTGAGTGGGCAAGGCATCCACTCACGAAGGTCTTGTATGATGGCCGAAAACTTCGACCTGGTATGGCTTGTCCAAATGTTGAATTTTTTGGTTTTCAATTGTTTTTGCTAGAGTTGGAAATCATAAAGTCATTTCTTAGATCTTTCTATGCTATATTATTGCTCCACATTTGGATATTCTATGGCAGGATTGCTAGAACCAAGGCTTAAGTTCACTAGTCCACCAACAGATACTGTGATCATTGAATTGTTAATGTCAAGGGATCCAAACTATCAGTTAATTACTGCAAGACCACTCGCAACTAGAAGGTATTTATTTGGTGAATTAAGCTATTTTTCTCATGTTTCTACAACAATAAATGGCCATGCTCCCAGCTAATATATGGTTTAGCATGCTTCAGATATGATTGTTTGCTACCCTTTTTTATTTTCTTCATTATTGCTATAGATCAAAAGTTATGAGTGAGTTGCTAGAGTACAATGATCCATTTTTTAATTATTTCCCAACGAATCATTAGACGGATTACACTTTATTAGCAAGGTTAAGTTTTGTCATTGCCATTTTTAATGAGGGTAGCTTAGCTATGTGAAACAAATTGGACCCCTGCAAGGTATCTTGTACCCTACATTTATGCTGCTAGAAAGTTTGTACTGATGTAGTTATAATATATATTATTCATTTGTTTAAATCATGGACTACTGACAAGGTAGGGAATAGCTTTTTTATGGTCAGTAGTCTTGAGGCTTCACAATAGATATGGTGTATTTCTTGAATTCACATGAGTAATGCAGAGATTTCTCCACTTAAAGTAATTTTTTTCCCTTGCAATCAATGAACTTTGCCTATTTATTAGTTACAAATTACTAGTGTCTAGACTGGGACTTTGTTTTGGTACATCTTATTATGTTCAATAAAGTTGTTTCAAACTAATAAATTGCTAGTTGGTGCTTGTATTTATTTGTGCTTAAATGCATTATCTGAAATGCTCATGGTACTCAGTTTGATGACTTCCCAAACTTTGCTCATTATTATTATATACAGCTTTTCATTGCAT
The DNA here is from genome assembly GCA_007258455.2 of Sequoia sempervirens. NCBI lineage: Eukaryota > Viridiplantae > Streptophyta > Pinopsida > Cupressales > Cupressaceae > Sequoia > Sequoia sempervirens. The sequence continues at coordinate 98,573 of VDFB02288910.1, read as the reverse complement.
CCAAACTAAACGCTCAACAATGGCATGACTTGTATGCTGGTGGTGAATACCAGCAACCTCAATGAAGACACCTTGTAGGTACTTGAAAGAATAATCGTTTTCTGAAAGATTCTAATGTGAAAGTCAGCGGTTATGTTTAGAGGAGCGATGGTGAACTTGGAGGAATTACAGACACATTTCAGCACTGACATCTTTGACACCTGAGAGAAACACCAATGTTGTAGCTTGTATTTAATCTTGTATTCTCACAGGAAACAGGCTAACTGGGGTTAAGTTCTTTAAGTTGATGGTTGGCTTGTTCAACATTCTATACTTCCTAATGAATGCTATTATTATTTTTGAATACAGAAAAGAGATTCTATTAATGTATATTTCTGAAGCCAGGCTAACAGGGTTCAGTTGTGTAAGTTGATGGTTATCTTGTTCAACATTCTCTACTTCCTAATGAATGCTGTTTTTTATTATTAATACAGTAAAGAGAGTCTATTAATGTATATTTCTGAAGCCTTTCAAAGACACAAAGCTGCATTCATTGAAATTAGTCTGAAAGCAAGAACATAGCAGGTTACAGAATACTTATATTAGCTGACATATGACCTAATTATATACTTATAAACTAATTATATACGTGCTTTTCGTTGCAACAAAGACCTATAACAATGAACATTAACTATTATCTGAGTAGAATTTCATAATTGATAATATCCAAGAAGTATAGTTGTTATTTTGTTGTGACTACTGGGGATTACCTGAGGCAGACATTGGATTTCTCTGTATCTGCACATAGCTTCTTAGAAGTTAAAACTAGTAAATGGTGATAGAGATCTGCTGCATGCTGAAGTGTTGGACTTGTGGTAGACAATATTTTGGGTTAATTAGTGATGGAAGTGCAGATGATATTGTATCCAGTTTAAGCAGATTAATTGCAAGCTGTTCCAATGTTTGCCATGCAGGCAATTATTTGTAAGACTTAGACAAAATCACTGCAAGCTGATTCATTATTTGTTTTTCACAGCCATTCAGCTTGTTCTTTCCTACTGATTCTATTGTTTTGTTAAACTGCTGCACCACAGTTGCAAGTTTCCTAACTGTTTGCTCCTCGAATATTTGTCAAAAGTCTTCTAATCACCATAGAGACCATGGTTACTTGGTTCAAAATATTTGATTTGTTTAGGAGGGCAAGAAAACTGGAAAATCTAGAATCTTCAAATTGGTTTGGAATTTTTTCTATAGTGATTGAAGAGTCCTGGACCAGACAAATCTGTTGCGTCCAAAAAAAACCAGGCAGAACTGGATTTGGTAACTATGACAAGAGTCCATAATCCTTATTGCAAATATTTCTGTCCTTTGGTTATCTTGAGATTTGAAGGAAAAGAAGCTGTAGAGGTTATATGACGGTCCCTCCAAAAGTTTTATTAACAGCTGATGCAAGAGTACCAACAGGTGGTGGACATAGGCTAATGCAGGTGGAAGCATTGATCTTCTTGCTTTTTACTGTAAACCTGGTTACAATCTGCTCGTTCTAGAGTGTTTGGTGAGCTACCTGAGAAGACCAGGCAAGTTATGTGCAGAGCTTCTTTAAGTTTAGATACTCCTTGCAGTGACACTTATCTGCCTGAAGTGTACATGTGTACCCTGGACCTGAAAATTCCTGTTTATTCCTAAATATTGAACAATTTATCAAGTCTCCAGTCTACCTGTCATTCAACAGAAAGTCCAGAGTCTCAGAGGTTCAAAATAAGACAACCTTACAAGGTTAACGAACCCAATTTTTATTATAGCAAGCTTTTCAGCCTGATCTCAGAATTAATAAAATGGGATCTGGGTTTGAGAACTCTCGTTGCATTCCAAGCAATTGCAGGACAAAGACTGTATAATTACTGCCTTCAAGGCAATGATTTCTAAGCTTGGGCAATCCCAAGCTTCCAAGCTGTTGGAACACAACTCATATAACACCTATAAGAGGTGATATCTGAAATTAAAATTAAATAGTTAGGGATACTTACCTAGCATGAACACCTGAAAAAGTAAACTCCAACATATCAATACTCAATTTAAAGACAAGCAGAGGATTAGAATTCATGAATACTAGCTGTCAAAGTTAGTAAAAATCTTTCTTCTTGTTGAAATGTCAGACCAAGAGAAATTTAAAGAAGAAAGTTTTGGTGATCTGAACTGTGAGTTCCAAATCCCTAAGGTTTGATAATTTTCCAGATGTCAGGGGTATCAAACTAGGGAAAATCACCATAAGGCATAAACCTATCTTTGAGGCTGGGCAGTTAAGGACCGATGCTTTGAGGTGGGTAAGACCTCCTTCACTTCTGGTTCTACAAGATCAAAGGGGGTTTTCCCTAAGATGTTGAATGAACTGGTTGATAAAATGAATGACTACCTCACAACGAACAATACCCACTGCACAGTGTATCTCTATATAGGTGTCACTATATACCTTATGTGCTTGTTTGAAGGTGTGAGGTTGAACATCTTTTTAACAGAAATTTTGCCATATTAGTGTCTGAAAATGGGCTGTATGATAACCCCTTTTAGATCTTATACACTTCCAGACAAGGCAGCAAAACACTGAACATAAAATTTGAAGTTTTTTGAAATGATATGTTTTATGGTGTGTTGAGAATTGTGGGAAGAAAACCAGTTACAAACTGGTCCCTTCATCCATTGGACAACACAGTCACTGGATCCAATCAAACAAATGTTAACAAAAACTTGGGTGGTATCCTAATCAAGATATCACAAAAGACTATGTTGTTTTGAATCTACAGGCAAGCTGGGCTCTACATGCACATTCAGAAAAACAATAAATGATTTACAAAATATTAAGTGAGTCTACTTAGTTATCCTTAAGCGTACATCTACACTTTCTTATTATGTTGGAAAGATACCATACAATAGCATTGTAGGGATTTTACAAACATCTGGTTGAGAAACTAGACAATGCACATCAGAAATGCAACTGAACATTCAAGGAGACACTCAACTAAGGTTGTTTCTGCCATTAATCAGACAAAGTACAAAGTTTACATATGTTATCATAGACTTGGGAAGGAACCCAACTCATTATAATGCATAAACAACTATACCTAAAAAAATGGAGTTTGAAACCTATGGCTTCCTGCAAGTATATCCTCTGCTGATGGCTCTGCAATTGCTTCTTCCTATAAAAAATGTTATTCACTTCTCTTTGAAAATGAAAGCTGGGGCAAGTAAAACCCATGGCCAAGCTGTCAGTGAACTATTAGATAGTCAACCCAACTGGGAAACCCTAGCCGTGACCTCCTCCAGTGGCCAAGCAATGTGTGCCTTCTCCAGATTTGATCTGACCGCATAAAGGCATGCAAAACATTCCTCTAACATGCACCATGCCTCTGCAATGATGGATCTACACTGAATGAATACAAGTAACAACAAAAATTCCCACAAAATCCATTGGAAATGCACTCTATCAGGAAAAGGAGTCTCCAAACAACCAATGAAGCATGGGGGCCTTATCCCCCATTAGATGAACAACAAAACATCTTTAATGCCCTAAGGAAGTGCACCTTGATTAAACCCAACAAGTTGCAAAAGCGGGTGAGAATTAATGGAAGTCGCTGAAATTGACTTTCAACGAATTTGTTTACTATGGAAATTTGCCCCTCATCTTCCTATAGAAAAAATCCTACCATTGGGATGTGCGTGAAGAATAGGCATAAGGAAACCAAATGCAACATCAGTCAGTGGGAAAAATTGCTTGAAAAGCACTTGTGAAATTTTGAGCCCCATTTTCCATTTGCGGGGATCTAACTAGAATCGGCACATGTCCTTGGGCCACAAAAAACCCACAACACCTTCTCCATTGTTTCTTACCTTGGCGGAAATCCGCCTCCAAGTGCACTGTGGGAATTTGACCCTCATCTGTTTGTAGTGGAGAAACCAAGTGCATCGACATCCAAACTACTTGACAAAATTCAATTCAGATAAAAAAGCCCATTGATGATGTCAACATAACATCATGAGTGGACATGTGAACCTTTAGTTGGGATGATGTCACCATGACATCATGTGTATGGTTGTAGGAAGTTGGGCCCCATTGGCCTGCAAAGTTTTAATTTAATCTATTTTTTCATTTCAAAAGCTCATGCGGGAAAAGGTCTCCCAAGTGCACCTATGCAAAAACCATCTGCATGTGCACCAACCAAGTTCAATTTGTTGCAGATAGGAAAACCTGCACATGCAAATGGACCCATCCGACCCACAAATGTTTCGATGGACTTGGAAATTCCGTAAGTCCATAACTTGCTTGTTTTTTATCTCGGATTAGACCACATCTGCAAGTACCCATTAAAGCCCTCTTGAAGATGCATAAGATTTTGTAAATTCCATACTTAGCTGAAATTTGGTTTTCTAAAGTGGCTTCAAGGGCATTCTTTGATTGACACGTGGTAGTTGATGATTGGCCCTCAAGCCCTGGTTCACTTGAAAGCAGATAGTGTAGCTAGCCAAACTGCCAAAACTTTAAAATGCTTAGCATAGAAAATAAACCCAAAATGTCAATGTGGATTTTCCACCTCAATTCACCCTTAGGCAGAAAAAGCCCATTTGAACAGGCTGAAAACACATCGGGTTCAGATTGAGAAGTCTGCAAACCAGTTGCTTGCTAAAATTTGACAAAAGCAAGTTTGCGGAAAAACCCTGTCCAAGTGCACTGTGGAAAAATACAATCCATCCGCCACGTGGAAAAGTCCATTCGAACAACTTGAGTGCAGTTGAAAACGAAAGTTCACTTGGAAAAATCCGCACTCTTGATGACATTAGCAACTCGGGAAGATGAGCCCCATTCACCTGCAAACTTTGAACGTAGGCAATTTTTGAAAATTGCCTTTGTGGGTAAAACAAGTGTAAGTGGATATGTGAATAGTGGTTGGCAACTGCACTTAGGGTGGTTCGGACTGAACTGAAAAGTTCACATAGGAAGATAGACAACCTTTTACTGCATTGCGGATGAACATGCATTGGATAAAACATTAAAAGCGAAGTCCACATGACCCCTTGAAGTCCACATACTTAACACTAAGCCATTTTTGGATCATTTCAGCCTTATTGCAGAAAATCTCAATTGAACTGAACCAAGGGGAAGAAATCGTCCGAATTGCACCTATTGTGGGGAAGATGACTCCATTCAGATGGAAGATCAGAATCTGCATGGGCATAACATTTGCCCCTTAGTGAGTTTCACAAAACTTCAAAAGGCAATCTGACCTAATTTTTCAATGGTGCAAAGAAAAACTAGACCTACAAGATATCTCAGATTAGTTATAAACTTGGATAGATTTGGCTAAGGCATGAAAATGGGACTCAATTTTTTTGAAGTGCTAACAAAAAGAACATGGCAAGCTAAGATACTCAACCTTTGAGTTTGTTGATTTCCTAATCAAGCTAATTCCTTGCAGGTTGGTCATCCATTTTTGCACGAATTATTGTACCTAAAAGAGATTTTCTTTGAAAAAGCTCAGGCAACTTCTGTTAGTGCTTTACTCGTGAGTTTCTGATCAGTTATGAAGAATCTACAAACTCAAAAGGTCTAAAAGAAGCTATATTCTTTGCCGCCATAAAATTTGGTCAAATATAAATCACTCGCAATTGAAGTGGAGCTTCAAATACTCAGACTTAGGTCATGGCTACCAAGAAAAATATCAAATGTACTCTAAATAATTTGAAGTTTCAGTAGGTGATGGTATCATCTGTAGTGATGAAGTATAATCTTTCTAAGTACCTTCTAAGATGTTTCCTCATCACAAGATCTTATGTTTCTTATTGAGACCCATTTCACAAGTGGGATCTTGCTCAAGTTACATTCTACTTTTGTGTCTTCCCCCTCAAGACAAGTCCTATAGAATAGAATAGAAGATTTTTAGAGGCCAAATATAGTCAGAGACCCGGCAATTTTTGCTTTCTGAGGTGCTGATCTACTATTCAATTTGATAATGGAACTCCCCCATTTTTTCAACCAACTACCCATTTAATAGATCTTGTAACAAAGCTGCTGCTAAATTACATGTGTACTTGACTGGGATGTCATTGTACGCTTTAGATTCCAAAATAAAGTGTTTTTATTTCATTGCTCTGGCCATGCAAAAGACACATACCCTCTCTTCCCATGCTTCTTTTGGTCTTTTCCATCTGCCTATTTCATTGTATGCTAGGTAGTGTTTTTGGATTCGAGGGTGTGGCCTACCTCCTTTATGACTGGTTTTAGTCCAAGCTTTAGGAAGGATCTAAAATGATAGTTTCCAGATAGATATGCTAAAATTGTAAGTATTCATCATGCATTCTAGACATACGTGGCTTTGAATTTAGAAGGGCTTGCCTCTTTCAAATGTCTTCATTACAATTTATTAGTTCTCTTTGGCTCCTTCATCCTTTCTTGTACACATTTATGATGACATGAATATTGAGCTCAATTTTGGGATAACGCATTAGTTGTCATTGAGTGATGTTATTCTTTTAGGCAATATTAATTCTAATGATGGGACCCACTAGATGTGTACACATGAAGGATGAAAATTTTCTCAAGGTTTTGATTATGAACGCCGTAGTCTATAGAGAACCCAAACTAATGGTAATAAACCTATTGTGGCTTATGGTAAGCATTTTCTCTAGCTTGGTTAGTCACGTGACCTTCAGATTTTCAATGTGTTTCCCTATTTTCCTTCAACGGCCCTAAGGAGAATTTTTCTTGTTTGGTCTTCTACAATATGGAATATGGATAGCATGATGACTTATGCTTACTTGGGAGGTAAGTATATTGGCTTGTCTAGTATGAAGTGTATCTCTTGGTCACTTGTAAGGGATATGCCTTATGTTAGGCAGCACAAATGCTAGTTCATTCAAATACCCTTCTAGAACATATATCAAGATGTACGTCTTCAATGCAGCCATTAAATCTGTAATTCTTTGCAGGTTAGAGGTTTTAGGTCCTAGTTTTAGATTTATTGAGTGGCCTTGTATTGGAAGGTTACATTGTTTTATTTTAAATCTTATATTCTTCAAGAAAAGAAGAGATCAAGTTACAATGGTGACTAGGAAGTCACTCCCTATGCAAGCTGGGAAAACTAATATTTGGACACATTCCTTTAAAGGTGTACACTAATGATCCTTACAAAACACTTTGACAAGTAAAAGCCAATCTTCCTTAAAATCCTTTTCTCTAAACTTTGGGTTGCATGGTGTGGGGATGATATCACATGAAGTTTTCTTTTATTAGCCTATAAAAGATAAAATTGTCTCCATGTGTTGAGATTAGTCCCCTAGAATGTGGAATAACAAAACTTATAGGGTTTCTAGTCCCTTCAAAACTGGTCTGTAATGGGTTTCGGGTCCCATCAAAACTTGCTTTTCCTCATAAAAAACAAACTTATAGTGGCATGGACAAGCCTTATCTTCTGACCCAACTATATTTTAGTATGTGCATTGACGACCTTATATTGGCACATGCAAGTTTTCATCTTATGAGCCAACTATATTCTACTACTAGTACATTGATTGTCCAGTGCCTTTTCACTCATCATTATGTGCAATCTAATCTTGGATTTCCTACATTACATAGCAAATCAAGTCTTCTATATTACCTACTAACAAATATTTAAAGATACTTACATGCTAAACATCTTTTATTATTTTATAATTTATATCAATGTTGTTAATATACTAAAAAAATAATTTAATTTCTTGCATTTCAAAATTCATTTGCCTACTACTTTTTTCAAATAAATATGAAAAAATATTCAGTAATACCTAGAATGCTTTATTGTTTTTTTTGCTACTGTAATATTTATTTTATAACCACTCATGTGAACATTGAGAAGTGACACCTTTAAAATAAAAACAAAGCATAAAATGCAAATGGAAAGTAAAACCTTTATATGAAAGGGAGATATGGCTCTCATAAGAAAGAAAGGGGCTAAAGCTAAAAGCACATACCTAGAGAAAAATATTATTTATTAAAAAATAATAATATTAAAGAAAAAAGTGAGGCTAATAAAGAAGATTTTAGTTTTATTATTTTGGGGTATATGTAATGAGAGGGTATAAGATAAATATTGAAAGTCTATTTAATTGTCAAATTTGTCTATTTTCTAAGAGGTTTTGTTCTATTGTAACTTTTCTTATTTGATAGTTATTTTATTTTTTATAATAAAATAAATTTTATAATTTTTGAGTCATGTTATTATATATTTAAAAAATATTTAATAAAATATTTTACAATTTTTCATTTTTCTTTTAATCTTAAGTTTCAATATGGATTTCTTATTTATTGGAGTAGTTATTTATTATAATTTTTGTTGTTAATTGTTTAGATTTTCAAATTATGTATACATTTTATTCTTTTGAGAATAATTAAATATTATTTTGGTACATCATTTTTTTTAATAAATTATTGTATATTTTTAATTCTTTCACTATGAAATATTTTAGATAGTGTTGGAACATGTAACGTCCATTGTGCAAACCCCAAAGGACAAAACAATGCACTTTTTTTTTTTAATAATACAAAGTACACATAATTATGAACCATTAAAATATAATTACATTACACATTAACATCATAACGTCAAGTCTCTTGGGGCAAGTGAGGTCACATCGCATAAACAAACTCAACGAAAGATTATAGATAAAGCTAAATGACTTAATAAATCTTACATCCATCATAAACATTACAATATCCATTTACAAAGGTAACATCCATGTGACCCCAAGTATAAGTATAAATACATCAAATGATACAACCATAATAAATCCCATAAATTATGAATGGTTTCAAAGGCGCATAAATAATACATCATTTAATACATTACATGTTTTCAATAAATGAATACAATGAAACCTCCCATACATGTGGGATAAATACATAGTACAAATAATGTCTGAAATACAAGATGAATATCTGGTACAAGCTCCATCTGAAGAATATTGTGAAGAATGAACATTGATGGGGAACTCAATGGGTGCGAAGCACGTTCCACCTGACCATGTGGGTTTTAGAAAAAACCCACCCCCCCATGGTTAGAGGTGACAAGGAAGTAACCACAACCATGAATGCCATAAGACTAACTCCAATAAGAAAAACATAGTACAATAACTCCAATAGCAACATCAAGGATTACACAGAACATAAATGACAACAACCAAGAATCAAGCATAATAAACATAAAGCCATAAAACTCATCATAGATAATCAAAGTCAACAACCATAATCACTTGCCAAGTAAATTTGAAACAACAATCATAACACACTTCCAAAGGCAACCAAGAAAGCAAAGCACAAGGGCAACAAGTGGAGAGTGTCATCGCATAGCCTACATGGGTTGTCCTGACCCTTCCTCCAACATGAGGTGCTGACCCCCATCTATGGTTATCCTGACCCTTCCTCCTATTTGAGGCGCCGACCCCATAGGGTGACTCATGCAGAGCCGTTAACCTCTCCTGAGGATGAGGTAACGATTTTGCCAACCACGACCTTCTCAGTCTACCATTAGTCTGCGATAGCCCTAATGGATATACGAGGTATCCAAGATTATCTTATATGTTTTTACTACCCTTCCTCTTAAGTTCTATTATTAGGTTTTCACTTGTTAATCTACTCTTACGTGGGTTATCTTGAGCCCTTCCTCCTATTTGAGGCGTCGGCCCCCACGAAGGGCCACTCTCCCTGGAGACCCTGAAACATAACAAAATCAAATCAAGGGTTGTACCATAAAGAACACAGCATTAAGTCTCAACAGATAACATGCGAGGCATTACCCATCTCGCTAAAATACATAATCAGTCTCAACAAAAACTCGTACAACCCTCTCAAAAAAATGATACCAAAATACTTGCCACATCAAGGGCACATAAAGAAAAAAAATTAACTATCAAATATCTCAAGCCTCTGGAAGTCTACAACCTTCCTAAGCGGGTTCCTAAAATAACCAGGGTTCCCACATTGAAAAAGCCAAAACAATAATAATATAATAATAACAAGATCATCTAAACAAATTTATAGGATTTAAACTTAGAACAACATAATAATTTTATACAATGTTAAACAATTCGTTTATTCCATTTACTAACCTGCATTTCCTTAGAATAATTTTGAAATAAAAATCAAAGATACCTATGACAAATGTAAATAATTTTTCCCTTTTTTAATTAACCATTACCATTAAAATTCCTAATTTCACAATCATAAAAAAAGAATTTAGTATATCTTTTACAATTATATATATATACACACACACACACATATATAACAGCATATATATATGTATATATCTATATATAAAATATTTATACATATAATACTTTGATATTTTTATGCAAGTAATATTCAGTTATACATACATACATACATACATACATACATACATACATACATACATATATATATATAAAATTAAAATTAAAAAAACGAATATATAAAAAAAACAACTTTTACATTTACAAGGGGAAACTCTCCATAACCATGAGTTGTGTGCAGTCCAAGGACTGCCGCGTACAACAGTCCTTCAGATTGCTGTAACAGTCCTTTGGACTATCGTGGCCTATAAGGGGAAGGCTGGGGGTGGGTACGGCCAGGCCGACCCACTTCCCAGCATCCATAACAATGCCGACCACCATGAATTCAGCCTAATCAAATTGCAATTTGGTAATTTAATACATAAAAATTATATATATATATATATATATATATATATATATATATTTTAACATATAATTTTATTTCTAAAGGAAAATATTTTCTTTCAAATATCAGCACATATATATATATGAAAATATTAAAAACCCATTTATTTAAAAAGGAGGATTGATCTTTTCCACAATAGAATGATAAAGATATTGAACATTTTGAAACAAAATTTCAAAAGCATTTGTTCTGTTTGTTTGCAACCCAGAAAATTTCTAAAACCCTAGAAGAATCTTCTTTCACAGAAATCATATTTATTTATTTTTATTTTTCTTTTGAATAAGAAAACTAAAGAAATAAGAAAATGGAACCTGGAGTCCTGCGCCTGTTGAAAATTTGATGAAGCTTTGCTTGATCCAAATAGCCTTTTCGAAAAGCTCTCGTTCCTTCCTTCAAAACTTCTCCACCCGAATTCCTTGATCAATCTTCTAATCTAAAAAATTAATTTAGAAGAACTCTTCCAAAACAATGAAAAACTAAATAAACTTCTACCGAAAAAATACCAGAGAGAATCCAATTCCCAAAATTAAATATTTTTTGTGCAACTTCTGTCCATTTTCCCCTGAATGACAAATCTCAAAATTTTGCTATTAAATAAAAATATATCTTCTTCTTTTTCAAAAACTCCATAAATCAAAATTAAAAAAAGTTTTCTAATTTCATTCCCAACTTTACAGCCAAAGATCAACATTCATTGGTCATTTTCATCTTTTCTTTCTTTTCTTGATTTTTTTCTATTTAACAACACTTTTTGTTTTAATTCTGATTTTGTAGTTTTACTTGCAATTCACACAATTTAATTTATTTAATTAATTTATTTCATTAATTATCCTCAACATGCTATTTTAATTAAATTATCAAAATATCAATTTTTTAAATAATTTAATTTACACATTTCCATTTATTTATCATTAATAAATTATATGGCTTTTAATATAAACTTTTATATTTTAATACAAACTATTCCAACACTATTACCAACATTTATTAACATCATTTAATTATTTAAATTACATCATAGAAAACACCAACGTAAAATAAATATCAGAAGTACACTCACACAAGTGGGTGGTAGGGTGGGCTACCCCTCGCCCCTCACTCGGACACTCGGAACCCAGGGTGGACATGAGGTGGCGGATGGGTTGGACATGATGCTCGTGGATGTGGCATGGTCATGTCACTTTCAGTTTTCTAAAATTAGCCGAAGGAAGGAGTTGGTTTTTGTTAAGTCTGCCACTCTTGAAAATAGCAAAAACTCTGAAGCAGGACAGGGGGTATGTATGGCACATCATTCAAAGCGCCATTAGTGTGACACGTTGGGCACGACAATCATAGAAACGTAAGTTGAAGGGCCAAGTGGCAGATCACGTCAATCAAAGTGATAATGGTATGTAGTCGGAAGGACGAAGGCCATAGTATATCTTCATGGCAAGGACAATTTGATCGCTTCGCCATTAAACAAATTCATGTGCGAAGGCCTGACTGAACATCTTTCGGGTGTATTAAATGAACTGATGAAGTCATTTCTAAAGTATGGACTTCAAAATTTGGTATTGTCTTCTATTTTTTTGCAGGGAACGACTGTCAAAGATTTGCAAATGGCGAGGACGACAAAGTCGAAATTCATCATCCATATTTTGACTGAAGCTCTAGAAAGATTTGGTGTTGACACACCAGTTTCTTTGGTGGCCACGGAGAGGCAGATTGCCTTTCGGGAAGTTACAGACCAAAGGTTAAAGCGAATTTTGCTCGTGGATGATCCGGTGTCAATAGTTGCTGTCAAAATGGTCCTAGGCAAAGAACATTTGGAAAGAAAAGAATTTGCCAGAGATAATGCACATATCTCCTCGCAGTTTCTCATAGTGCTTTTGGACCTGGATACCCCAAAGGCGGAGGCCAAGGAGATGATGGTGCGTCTGTTTCAGAATGACTTGCTTGGAGGTCTTGAAAAGACACTAAAGGCGGCCTTCATAGGCAAAGGTATTCCACGCCCTGTGGACTTGGCTCTCCTATGGGAATCAGATGAAGCTGTTAAAGTCTTCCCCTTCATCTTAGACATTAAAGGGCCAACATTGTCGAGGCACAGAAAGATTGCAAATGTGACTGTGGATTTCCTGAAGAGAAAGTTGAAGCTAGTGCCGGAGGAGGGGTTGGAGTGGCTGGAAGGTTTCACAAGGTTTGCAGAGTTAAACGACTTCATGTGAGGCTCGACTTTTGTTGGTTGATGTTTTTTCTATTTTTTTGGCTATTAACTTGTCAAACTCTGGTGGACTCAAGCATTAGTAGCATGTAAATTTTGTTATTAGTTGGATGAGGCTCGACCTCTGACCTAAATCTTTTGCATCAAAGTTTTATAATGGCTCGATCTTTAATACTCGCAGTGGGACTGTAAGGTGGAAATGATAAAATTTTGTCCTGTTAGGAATGTTTTTTGTTTGGCTTTGAGTCCAGGAGGGACTTTTTATCCCTACTTAGCAGATGCTTGTAAATTTTTATAAAATCAATATAAATACTACCTTGCGTATCAAAAAAAAAAGTACACTCACACAAAAAACACTATAATAAAATGCAAAAATGACAAAGGTCAAAGATGCACAATACCACTAAACAAAAGACAGGTTGACAAAACATGGGACGGGGTGACTTCCTTGTCATCTATATTTCATCTTCATGCCCATTGGGTTAAATTGATGCTCGCCCTGTCCTGTCGAAGCAGTGGAATTGAGACTCTGTACCTGCAATTCCTACATACAAACAAGGTTGTGTACAACATGTGTATATATATATAATCAAAACATCACATAGTGATAAGAAATTGCAACGTAGCAGGGCACTCGTAAATGAGTGGTGCTACACTGTCCTCTCACCAAAACTATACTAACAATTACAACATTAAATATAAAGTAACATTGCTAAAATAAACTAATCACATCATATCATCATAAAATAATTAATAATCCACTGCATCACAATATACTACTGAAATCAAATTAAACATGTCCAAACCAAATGTAACCATGATGTCATATCATAATATCCATGTCATCAAATAAAGTAGCATAATCATTAATTAGTCTAAACTATCCAATCCACTCATCCAACCAATAAATAGTAACTATCAAAGTCTCAAAGTATCAACTAAAACCATAGAAAATAATAAGTCCAAACAACAACATGAGGGGTATTACATCTCCCCCCCATGAATTCGGCTTACTCTTGGAAGCCAGTAAATAGATAAGGATAAGATTCCCTAATACGGGAGGCATCCTCCCATGTCGCCAAGATCTCAATGTTAGGTCACCGTCGAACCAACTCGAGTTCACCCGCGAGCTCCTAAGTTAGTTCCTCGTCCTCTACTGGTAGCCTCTACAACTGCACCCTGGTGCCTAGCCTGACGGTCGTCAACCACTGAAAATGCTCAAGGAGACTCACCTGTATCACCCATCGTTGGCTCAGAAGCGGCTAGTCTCTGATTAAATCTAGAGGTGCTCTTTTGTGGACACAATCTAGCGATATGTCCTTGCTTCCCACATGAGTAGCAACTAGTACCTCAGCCAAATCCTTTGCCCTCAGATGGAGCATTTGACTGTAGAAAGCTTCCTCGACTCGACGCTAACTGAAAACTAGGTGCAGGCTGCTCAAAACGCTCCTCAAGAGTTCGGTTCCAGTTCCGATCCCTACAAAACTAAGAACTGCCACCTTGTTGAGAATGAGAGTTCCCAAGTTTCGACTGGGGGTGTTGTTGCTGCTCACCCTTAGTGGGTGCTTGATGGCCTTTAGAGGACTCTACAGTTTGAGGTTGTCCACCTCTGGAACCAAAACCTGATGTTGGGGCACTGCCGATCTGAACTCCAGTGTGTCCTCCAAATGCTATGGCCAAATTCTCTTCTACCAAATGAGCCTTTTCAACTGCAATTTCCATCATCTTTTGTTCAAAGACATGCATGCTACCACTAATACGGGCATTTAATCCCCAAACAAAATGCTGCACTAACATCCCTTCATCATGGGTGATCCCTACATACTGCTTCAATTCATAGAAGCGCGGCTCAAACTGTTCCACAGACATCAACATCTGCCTGAGGTCATGAAACTCATTTGTCCTACATTGCCTCCAATGATTTGAAAGGAAGTGAGCCCTGAACCTATCAAGAAATAATTCCCATGTGACCATTTTGATATCCAAATGTAACTTTTGTTCTTCCAACCGCCACCAGGTGGATGTGAAACCCCACAGATGCATAACTGCGCACCAAGCTTTGGTATTGCTACCATAGGGGTGCATTGTGAAGCATCGATCCAAATCAATTAACCATGTTTCCGCTTCCAAACCTCCTCCAAAACCATCGAATGTAGGTGGGTGTGCTCTCATCAAATCTCTCATATGACCAACTATCATTGCATCATGATCTGCCATTATTTCCCTCCGCCTCGGTGACCTTTCCCTTTCTCTCTCAACCTGCTGCTCCTCCTCTAGCCTGGGTCCCAACCGATCAAGAATCTCTCCCAGAATGTGCTGGAACTGTCCATCCAAACCAGGTTGTTCTAGGTTCTGACCACCACTTGATGGGTTGCTTTGAGGACTCTGTCATTCCTCATGCTCTGAACCGTGGGAACTAGGAGCTGATGGACTTTTCCAGTTTGCTCTACGACCAGCACCACGACCTCTTCCTCGGCCACGTCCTCTACCTCGAGGCATAATTCTGTGCAACAAGATAAAGGTACAAGTGAGCTCAAGAGTCAAATGCAAAGGTTGCCTAATGGACATAGCTACCCAAAGACCCCAATGTTTGCAAACCTGGCTTTAATACCAAGTTGTAATGCTCATCGCACAAACCCTAAAGGAGAAAACAATGCACACATTTTTTTTTTTAATAATACAAAGTACACATAATTATGAACCATCAAAATATAATTACATTACACATTAACATCATAACGTCAAGTCCCCTGGGGCACACGAGGTGACATCGCATAAACAAACTCATAACGAAAGATTACAGATAAAGCTAAATAACTTAATAAATCTTGCATCCATCATAAACATTACAATATCCATTTACAAAGGTAACATCCATGTGACCCTAATTATAAGTATAAATACATCACATGATACAACCATAATAAATCCCATAAATTATGAATGGTTACAAAGGTGCATAAATAATACATCATCATTTAATACATTACATGTTTTCAATAAATGAATACAATGAAACCTCCCATACATGTGGGATAAATACATAGTACAAATAATGTTTGAAATACAAGATGAATATCTAGTACAAGCTCTATCTGAAGAATACTGTGAAGAACAAACATTGATGGGGAACCCAACGGGTGTGGAGCACGTTCCACCCAACCATGTGGGTTCCCCATGGTTAGAGATGACAAGGAAGTAACCACGACCATGAATGCCATAAAACTAACTCCAATAAGAAAAACATAGTACAATAACTCTAATAGCAACATCAAGGATTACACAAGACATAAACGACAACCAAGAATCAAGCATAATAAACATAAAGCCATAAAACTCATCATAGATAATCAAAGGCAACAACCATAATCACTTTCCAAGTAAATCCGAAACAACAATCAAAACACACTTCCAGAGGCAACCAAGAAAGCAAAGCACAAGGGCAACAAGTGGAGAGTGTCATTGCATAGCCTACATGGGTTATTCTAGCCCTTCCTCCAACATGAAGCGTCGGCCCCCATCTATGGTTATCTTGGCCCTTCCTCCTACTTGAGGTGCTGACCCCATAGGGTGACTCATGCAGAGCCGTTAACCTCTTCTGAGGACAAGGTAATAACTTTTCCAACCACGGTCTTCTCAGTCTACCATTAGTCTGCGATAGCCCTAATGGATAGACGAGGTATCCAAGATTATCTTATATGTTTTTACTACCCTTCCCCCTAAGTTCTGTTATTAGGTTTTCACTTGTTAATCTACTCTTACGTGGGTTATCCTGAGCCCTTCCTCCTATTTGAGGCACCGGCCCTCACAAAGAGCCACTCTCCTTGGAGACCCCGAAACATAACAAAATCAAATCAAGGGTTGTACCATAAAGAACAAAACATTAAGTCTCAACAAATGACATGCGAGGAATTACGCGTCTCGCTAAAATACATAATCAGAGTCTCAACAAAAACTCGTACAACCCTTTCAAAAAAATGATACCAAAACACTTGCCACATCAAGGGCACATAAATAAAAAAACATTAACTGTCAAATATCTCAAGCCTCTGGAAGTCTACAACCTTCTTAAGCGGGTTCCTAAAACAACCAGGGTTCCCACATCGAAAAAAGCCAAAACAATAATAATATATAATAACAAGATCATCCAAACAAATTTACAGGATTTAAACTCAAAACAACATAATAATTTTATACAATGTTAAACAATTCGTTTATTCCATTTACTAACCTTCATTTCCTTAGAATAATTTTGAAATAAAAATCAAAGATACCTCTGACAAATGTAAATAATTTTGCCCTTTTTTAATTAACCATTACCATTAAAATTCCTAATTTCACAATCATAAAAAAAGAATTCAGTATATCTTTTACAATTATATATATATATATATACATATATACACACACATATATAACAACATATATATATATATATATATTCCTTTGGACTGTCATGGCCTATAAGGGGAAGGTTGCGAGGTGGGTACAACGAGGCCAACCCACTTCCCAACCCGCATAACAATGTCGACCACCATGAATTCGGCCCAATCAAATTGCAATTTGGTAATTTAATACATAAAATATTATATATATATATATATATATATATATATATATATATATATATATATATATATATATATATATATATATATATATATATATATATATGTCCGTGATGATTGTATATATATATTTTTTAATATATAATTTTATTTCTAAAGGAAAATATTTTCTTTCAAATATTAGCACTATATATTTAAATATATACAAATATTATGTGTGTATATATATATGAAAATATTAAAAACCCATTTATTTAAAAAGGAGGATTGATCTTTTCCACAGGAGAATGATAAAGATATTGAACATTTTGAAACAAAATTTCAAAAGCATTTCTTCTATTTGTTTGCAACCCAGAAAATTTCTAAAACCCTAGAAGAATTTTCTTTCATAGAAATCATTTTTTTTTTCTTTTGAATCAGAAAACTAAAGAAATAAGAAAATGGAACTTGGAGTCCTACGCCTATTGAAAATTCGATGAAGCTTTGCTTGATCCAAATAGTCTTTTTGAAGAGCTCTCATTCCTTCCTTCAAAACTTCTCCACCCAATTTCCTTGATCAATCTTCTAATCTAAAAATTTAATTTAGAAGAACTCTCTTCCAAAACAATGAAAAACTAAATAAATTTCTACCCAAAAAATACAGAGAAAATCCAATTCCCAGAACTCAATATTTTTTTGTGTAACTTCTGTCCATTTTCCCTTGAATGACAAATCTCAAAATTTTGCTATTAAATAAAAATATATCTTCTTCTTTTTCGAAAGCTCCATAAATGAAAATTAAAAGAAGTTTTCTAATTTCATTCCCAGCTTTACAGCCAAAGATCAACATTCATTGGTCCTTTTCATCTTTTCTTTCTTTTCTTGATTTTTTTCTATTTAACAACAATTTTTGTTTTAATTATAATTTTGCAGTTTTACTTGCAATTCACACAATTTAATTTATTTAATTAATTTATTTCATTAATTATCCTCAACATGTTATTTTAATTAAATTATCAAAATATCAATTTTTAAATAATTTAATATACACATTTCCATTTATTTATCATTAATAAATTATATGGTTTTTAATATAAACTTTTATATTTTAATACAAATTATTCCAACACTATTATCAACATTTATTGACATCATTTAATTATTTAAATTACATCATAGAAAACACCAACGTAAAATAAATATCAAAAGTACACAAAAAACACTATAATAAAATGCAAAAATGGCAAAGGTCAAAGATGCACAATACCACTAAACAAAAGACGGGTTGACAAAACATGGGACGAGGTGACTTCTTTGTCATCTTTGTTTCATCTTCATGCCCATTGGGTTAAATTGATGCTCGCCTTGTCCTACCGAAGCAGGTGGAATCGAGACTCTGTACCTGCAATTCCTGCATACAAACAAGGTTGTGTACAACATGTATATATATATATATAATCAAAATATCACATCGTGAGAAGGAATTGCAATGTAGCATGACACTCGTAAATGAGTGGTGCTACACTATCCTCTCACCAAAACTATACTAACAATTACAACATTAAATATAAAGTAACATTGCTAAAATAAATTAATCACATCATATCATCATAAAATAATTAATAATCCACTGCATCACAATATACTACTAAAATCAAATTAAACATTTCCAAACCAAATGTAACCATGATGTCATATCATAATATCCATGTCATCAAATAAAGTAGCATAATCATCAATCAGTCTAAACTATCCAATCCACCCATCCAACCAATAAATAGTAACTATCAAAGTCTTAAAGTATCAAGCAAAACTATAGAAAATAATAAGTCCAAACAACAACATGAGGGGTATTATAGAACAAGGGAGTTTACTTGAATTTAAAGTTTGTTTGAGCAAAAGGAATTTATGTTCAATTTTTTTTTCGCGTGCTTTGATTGCGAGTACAATACGAATTAGACAACCATAAATGTCAAAATTAATGGCTATTTATCGAAGTTATCATGAGATGCTTGTAAACTATATGGATTACATACAAG
This sequence comes from Sequoia sempervirens, assembly GCA_007258455.2. NCBI lineage: Eukaryota > Viridiplantae > Streptophyta > Pinopsida > Cupressales > Cupressaceae > Sequoia > Sequoia sempervirens. The sequence goes on along the minus strand of VDFB02288910.1, from coordinate 79,064 downwards.
GATTAAATACAATCTTTAAAAAAGAACCTATAGAAACCTTCCACTTAATATAAGTAACATATTAAGTTGTAATTTGGTTAGTATGACATCAATAACACTTAGGAAATGATTTACAACACTACATGCCTAAAATGGTAAATATATTTATCATTCCTATTTTACAAACAAATGCAAGTTGCTTGTGTGCAAAGTCTCCTTAGTTTACAGTTGTTATCAACATAATTTTTGTGTGGAGTGGATAATAATTGTAATTTATACCAACGTAAATGAGAAAAATATCAACTGTAATTATTATCTTGTGTTTGTTTTTATTATCTTGTAATTATTACTAAATAAGAAGAAATTTGATGGAAGTATAATAATTACTTATTGAGGTTATCTTGATATTATTAAACTATTTATTGGAGGTGTTTATGTGTTAAGCGGGTCTCCTTACCATTTAATTATAATTTAATTTTTTGAGATTGTGAATATGGGAATTAATAAGGCTTAATTGGTGGGGCCACAATTGAGGGACCCCATCCTCAACATAACATGCATGGTCCAAACTCATAATTGGAATGACCTAGCAAGGATATGAAGGTTGTGAGCTTGATGTTCCAACAAAGGTTTAAACTTGGGTAATAATAATAGAAAAAACCAAACTATAACCATTTAATGATCTAAAATGGATCTAGAATGTGTTCAACATGGTGGTATGTAGTTGAATGGGACCACAATGTAGTGTAAACCATGTTAAGACCATAACTACGTTATTGCCACCAATAATGAGCATTTCAAATTTGGAATGCAAATTGCACATTTCTTATTCAAGATTTTTGTGTCACATAAATTTGTAAAAGGATTATTCTAGTTTGTTGAAAATCATGTATTTTTGGAGATTGGAGAATTCAAAAAATCTTGTAAAATTCATTATTCATATTAATGAGATAAATAGAAGTAGAGCATTGAAATGGAGTCCCACCTGTTAATATCTTAAATAAAAACTTCATTTACACAAGCAAGTAGGAAGTAATTTAAATATTTTGTTGATTCTTGATTTTTATTTAGAGTTTACATATAATCACACTATGCCCTTAATATTAAAAAATGTCATAAAACTAGTGACTATTTTTCTTATTTGAATTAGAGATAATTTAAACTAGCCTCATTTTGGTGGAGGTCACGAAGGGTACCTCCTCCCTGACATTAATTTAAAAGGTTCAAATCTATGAGCTCAATTACCCAACGAGAGCAGAAAGTCTATGACTTGAGTAGTCCAACGAGGGTTTGAACCTTTGTGGCAACAACAACAATGCTAATATTTAGTACACACATGATACCCTTAATGGTAATTAAATGACTACCTATTGAAATCATACTTTACAAAATAGATAAAAAATGAATAATTTATTATTACAAGAAAGGTAAATATATTACCATTTATCTTTTTTTTGTAAGGAAAATAATAATGGCACTACATAAATTATTTTAGGCTAATTTAAAATATGCAATCAATAAGCAACAATTAATCTAGATAATAGATTAATAATTTGACAATTGCAATAAGTACATGAAAATTAAATTGTATCTAGCTCTAAAATTAATGATGGAAGAATAATGTTACTAATTAGTTGAGTTGATTCATAATTGTTTAGAAATTAATGTCCTTATCTTGATGACTATCTTATAATTTATATGATATAAAAGAACTCAATGGTTTAGATATGAGCATTGTGAGGTTGATTTCAAGTGGTGTAGATTTCATTTGATGCATGTAAATGATCTATATCATTTGGAATTGATATACCAAAATCTACACCTATAAATCTCTTTGCCTTGTTCTTAATATTTGAGTCTCTCGAGGTGGTGTCTAGGGACACCATTGGGGAGACTGTTGACTTAATATTTGAATGTGTTCTCATAGGTTAACTCCCTTGTGTTGGAATTGATTGCCATTGATGTTTGTAGATTAAATCCTCTCTAAGTTGGGGTAGAGCAATTTTATTGCAATTTCTCTTTCATTGCAATTTATTCATATTTTTGGAATGCTTCACAACCTTTTCTTTTGGTTCCAACTTATTTTCTAAGTAGTCCGCAAATTTTAATAATTCTTTACTTATCATCTCAAAGCCCACTCGTTGAAGTAGTTACAACAAAAATGATCAACTATCTAGGTGTTAGCACAGTCGCACAATCAGGAGCATGGTGTTTGTTAGGGAAACGATTGCAACAATCGCCATGATGGTGATCCATAGGCGGTGAGTAGTGGGGAATATTTTCAGTTGTGTTTTCATTTCTCAACTTGGGGAGTTTTTTCTCTATATAAGCCTGTGGGTGGTTTGTAAATAGGGTTCACCATCTTTGTAAAAATAAGACTTAGAAAAGATTAGTTAAGAGGAAAATCTTATTCTACAGATCTTAGCATTTTGTGTTTCCCAATTGATTAATAGAAAGAAAAACATATCAAATTGTGCCAAGTTTTCCCTTATTGTGTGTTTTATTTTTGTTTACGCTAGCTTCAATGCTCAGTGTCATTTATGAATGGATGTTAATAATTGGTTTTTACGAGTTTTATCTTTTATGGTTTCTAGCATAAGGTTGTGGATTATTTAATCATATCTTATACTCTTTCATTTTCTACAATGATTTATGGTTAGTCATCATATTAAGCTTATTGGTGAGCAATATTTGCAAAGGGTTAAAGGTTTTAGTAGAATAATCAAGATGTATTAGACTCCAGTGAGCCTCAGTGGGTGCTTCTCACAAAAAGATCTGAATGCTATGCTATGTGCCTACTAGGCCTTAAGCATTTTTTTCTCTTTTGAACAATGAAGAGTCCACGACACTTCGTGCTCATTCCTTCAAATTTTTGCGCTTCTAGTTATTTGAGAGGGAAACTTGAAATGTTGTAAAATCTTTGGTGAATCGCCTTAGATTAAATTTTCCTATGTTTTATTTCTTCCTTCCCTTTTCCTCCCCAAACCAAGAACAAAGAGCTAATTTCTAAAATCTCGAAGGTCATTTTGCAGAGCGCATTTGAGTCCCCCATTTGCAGAATCTTCCATAAGGCTATTTCATGAAGCATAGGTTTTAATCAATAGTTCTTTTTCTGGCATGCTTGACAGGACCCCATTTTAATTGCTAATTGCAAGTAGGTGTATGAGCCATAGGCCAATTACAACATTACAAACAACCCAAATTATAGGCTTATTGCTACCTCCCTTAGTAATTGTAGTCCGTGCTAGAGCTACCCAATCTATTGCATAACAAGCTCAACCACAACTTCACATGGATGCTCAAACACCATGGAACAAAGGTGATCCGATTCTTGCAAATGCTCTAAAAGCGCTCCCTAAGTGTACTGGGGAAGATTACAAAACACCGACTAAGCATCTTCAGGATGTCGTCGACATATGTACTATTCACAATATCACTGTGCAAAATGTGGCACTCCAGTTATTTGCAGCGTCCTTCAAAGGCAAAGCTCAAGATTGGTACAAATCTCTAGCTCCCGACTCTATCGATACTTGGGATAAGCTTGGAGACCAGTTTTTCAAGCATTCTTTAGAAAAGGGAGATCACACATCTTTGTTGCAGTGGTTGATAACAATAAAAAGAGTGCCGCAAAGGGACGTCACAGATTTCAATACCAAGTTCCAAAAACTTGGAAAAGAATCCCAGTAACTACTTGGCCACCCGCAGATATGGCATTTGTTTTCTATTTAAAGGCTTTCAACTCTAACATAGCAATCATGTAGTTTCTTGGGGGTAACACTCTACCAAATGCATATGATCTAGCTGCGAGAGCTGAACATAACTTAATTGATGCTGGAAAACTTTTTCCTAAACCACATATGCCAATGTTCCCAGAAATATCAACTTAGTCCCAAGAAGTTGCTCCTAGCATTTCTATTGCACCTCTTCCTTCTATGTGTGTATATCCTAATGCGCAAGCACCACACCTCTGCTTCCTCTTCATTATCTGTAAAGGTAAACAAAATGAAGAACCTATTGTAGACCTTCTCCAATGAGATTATTAATATAAAGCATCAAGAATTAACACCTTTGAGACCCCCCTTTCAAGGCTATCAAGGAGGGAGGCCACAATTTCAACACAATTAGTATCAGGGAGGTGCTAGAGTAAATAACCAGTCGCAACCCTCAAACCAAATTGTTTTGGTTTACACTCTTCTACAAACCATACTGTCTAATCCCATAGAGACCTAGTCATTAGCCATAACAATTTGGTGGATGACACAAATGCCTGGTCTTCCCCCTGTAATGATGCACACATGCCTCAAAATTGTTCAAGAGGATCTCCAACAAAAGGTGGTAGAGAAAAGAAGCCAGGGCATCTCACTGAATACAGGAGTATACACTTACCAACCTTTCAGAGTAGAGAGTGCCATGCTCATTGCTCAGATGCAAGGTATGTCCCTTGAGCAAGAAGCAGAAATTGTCCTGGATCATACACTCTTCTCTTGGATGGAGGGTGATAATGTGGTGTTTGCTAATAAGGATTCAACATGAAAGACTCCACAAGTCTAGCTGGACTATTACACTCGCGCTAAGTGGAGGTTCACCAGAGAGCCTGTACCCCAAGTGCAATAGCCTAAAGCAACTATGGAGAAGATCACTTTTTCACCTATAGTGATTGAACCCTTTCAAAAGACAAAAGAGGCATTCTCCTATGAGCCAAATATACCGCCACTCGAATCACTTAACATGGTCAAACAATTAAAGAAGGCCCCCACTAACATGTCTCTATGGGACATTCTAGCTATCTTGATACAAAATTCTCTATTGTGGGAGGCCCTAGAAGGTTGTGAAAGACTAATGTAGGTTGGGATAACTTTGGAACACACTTAAGAAAAAGGTAAAGGACTAGCTGCTACAGTGCAAGGACAACAAGTTGCGGTGTTCACAAATACCAAAGAAGAGGTCACAAAGAAAGAGGTAGGGAAACCAAAACCCACTCCCTTCTTTTTTACTCTAGTTCTAGGGGATAATTTTTTCATAATTTCATGATCGATTCTGGTGCTAGTACCACTTTCATTCCCAAGCAAATTACTGATGCTTTGAAACTAGAATATGATCCCCTAGAAAGGTGATTTATGCAATTAGATGGGCAGAAGGTCCAAACCATAGGCCTAATTAAAAAAAATTCCTTTGACCTTATATTCTTGCCCTAGCATCACTATTTTTTAGGAAGTGGTGGTAATATATATTCCCCTTGTCTTCGGGTTATGTCTATTGTGGGATTTCACAACTAGGATCAGAGGATATATTTCCTTAGATTGGTCACATCTCATCTTAAGGAAAAATCATGGAGCTAAAATGAAAGTGTTGTCAGAACCTTTATACCTTGAGCACATAACAGATGAAGCCTTGATGATTTTTAAGGCAACCCACACTTCCTTCACCCAAAATGAGATGTATTGTGTAGAAATGGTGGAAGATGAAGAAGTAACTAGAAATAGAAGTGCTGAGGAAGAAGTCCTTTCGAATTTATTCATGGAGAATGATCCTTTTGGAAATTTTCATGTTACTAGTTTGGGAACTTATGTAATATATGATGAGAATTAAGTCTTCCCCCAAGTGACTAAGGTTCAAGATAATCCTAAAGCTTGTCACAGTCATAAGTCTAATCTTTGGACCTTGCATTTTGATGGTGGGAGATGTAAAGTTGGTTCAGGGGCTAGTGTTTTCCTAACTTCCTCAATCGGAGAGCGAACTCTCAAAGCTTTCCATTTTCAATTCGCTAGTATAAATTATGAAGCCGAGTATGAAGGCCTCGCTTGAGGATTAAGCCTTGCAGAGTGAATGGGAATCAAAAGACTAAAAGTCTTCAGAGATTTAGAGGTGGTGATCAAGAAAATGCAATGAACCTCAACCATAAAGAATGTGCACATGTATTCTTACCGACATAGAGTCTGGGACTTGATTGAAGGATTTGATGCTTTGAACATCCAAACAACCCCTCAAAAGTATTACGTTGAAGCAAATTGGTTGGTAACAATTGGCTCTTAGTTTGATTCAGTGATAGACCTACTAAGCAATAATCATTTAGTCTAGGTCATTGTTCAACCAACTATTCTGGATAGCGAGAATAATTGGCAAGCATTTGAGAGTGATGCTCAAATTTCCATGTTCATCCAACAATCTGGTGAGTTTGTAGAGCAACTGCAACCCAAAATCGAGGAGACCTATGAAGATTAGATCATTCATCTTAAGAGCAATAAGCTTCCATAAGGTCTAATCACCTTGGAGAACCTATTTTATTGTGATGATGCAAGAAATGATAAAAGAAGGTTTGTTGCAAGCAAAGGAGATTATTCAAACCTTGATGTCAGAAATGGTAGAAAACTGAAGGTCGACAAGGATGTTCCTCAAAGGGATAAAGACAGATTGATATCTTTTTGTGACAAGTATGCAAAGTACTAGCATGGACCTATGATGATCTCAAGGGATATGACCGCAACATCGTTCAACATACTATTGAGCTAGTTGAAGGAGCTAAGCCTATCCGCCAAAGGCAGAGGCTGGTCAACCCAAAAATCGAGTTGGTCATGGTTCAAGAGTTGAAAAAACTCATAGATTCTTGAATCATATACCCAATTAAGAATTCTACTTGGGTCTCGAACTTGGTCCTTGTTCAAAAAAAGAATGGAGACATCCAACCATGTGTAGACTTTCGGTATTTGAACATGAAATCCTTAAAAGAGCATTATCCATTGCCCTCTATGGAGCAAATCCTCCAAACTATAACAGGATCAAAGATGTTTTCATTGCTTGATGGTTTTTCTAGCTATAATCAGGTTTGAGTTAAAGAAGAAAACCAACACAAAACAACATTCACCACAAAGTGGGGAACATTTGCATATGCAAAGATGCCATTTGACCTCTCAAATGTTGGTGCTGGTGAATCCAAATTTCTCCATAGATTTGATTGTGTATGTGTATGGAAGCAAGCATAGTATAATAGTAGTGCTAACACAAAAAGATGAAGAAGGAAAGGGGGAACATCCCATCACCTTCCACTCAAGGACCCTTAAGGGATATGGGGCCAAATATAACTTTGTCGAAAAGTAGGCTTTTACTATCATCAAAGGTCTTCAGAAGTTTCAACACTTGATAGAAAGCAATAAAATAATGATATACATAGCACATTCAAGTGTGTGGGAATACATAATGGAAGGAGAAATTATTGAAAAAAAGGAAAAATAGATTACAAAGATCCTGGAGTATGATGTGGAGGTCCGACCTACCAAAGTGGTCTGCAGGAAAGGACTCTATGATTATTTAGCAAAGGAAAATGAAGCTCCAACATAAGAGAAATCTTTTGAAATACCCCTAGCCCGAGAAGATGCTTCAGAGGAGGTCTTGTTCAATCAGTTCGAAGTTGCAGAGTCATGGTTTAAAGACATAAGTAACTTCATGCGACCATGAAGGTATCCAATTAATATCTCGTTGCAAAAAATGATATTTTATAGATTGTAGGGTGCAGGTTATGTTATGATCGAGGGAGTTCTCTTCAAAAGAAAATTTGATGGTATACTTCTCTGGTGTATAAACAAAGCTCAAGAAGATAGAATCTTGAATGAGTTCCATAACAGACCCGCGAGTAGTCATTTCTCTGTGAAGACAACTGTGATCAAAATCATGCACACTGGGTACTACTAGCCTACTTTTTTCTTTGATTCCCATAATTTGGTGAGGAGATGCCATTAATGTCGATTCTTTGTCACTAAGTGCAAGAATTTTGTAATGTCGTTGAATCCAATTATAATAGATGAACCCTTTGCTCAGTGGGGTTTATACTTTATTAAGGTGATAAACTCAACATCCAACGCCAGTCACAAATGGATCCTTATCGCAACAAATTATTTCACTAGGTGGTCTGAAGCTGTTCCATTGAAAGGAGCCACAGAGAATGAGATTGTGAATTTCCTTGAGGAGCTGGTTGCAAGGTTTAGTCCTCCCAAGACCATCATATCCAATAATGCGCAAGATTTTGTAGGGTCCCAAATGTCTGAGCTTGCATTAAAGCATGGGATATTCTTGAAGACTTCATCAACCTACTACCCATAGGGAAATGGGCTTGCGTAATCCACAAACAAAAACCTGATCATGTTGATTAATTGGATTGACACGGATCATCAAAGAGAGTGGCACAAACATTTGCGAACAATGCTATGGGTTGATCATATCACTCCCAAGCATGTTTTGAAAACTTCCCCATATGAGCTAGTCTATGGCAAGGAAGTTGTATTACCAATCTCTATGGATATTCCAACTTTACAATTGTTGAAATCTCTAAACGCCGAAGAAAATGGAGCTATGGAAGTTAGGTTGGTAGACTTGCTTAATGTTCAAGAGTCTTAGGAGAAGGAATACGATGCCATAACAAATCACCAATAGGTGGTTAAAATTTGGTTTGATAAGGCATTTGACCCCAGATTCAAAGAAGGTGGCTTAATCTTGAAATACAATGAACACACTACTAAGCTGAGGCAACATGCAAAATTTGATTCTCTTTGGAAGGGATCATTCCATATTGCTAGTTGCAAAGAAAGCAATGCTTTTGAGTTGGAATATTTGGAGGGAAATGCCCTTGCGATTTCGGTAAGAAAAATCTATTTGAAACATTTCAATTAATTCTTGGCCTCCGTGCCCTCTTGTAAATAAGTAGTTAGGTTTGCTTTCTATTTACGTGGTGTTTTTTCCTTTCAATAAGTGTTGTGGGCACATGTTGTTTGGCTTTCTCACCTGTTGTCTTGCCACCATGACATCTTTCTCTAAGTGCAATCATCATAAGAAGTGACCCTTATCGGCTAACCCTTGGCTGAATTTAATGCTAGTGCTTGCAAAATGCCCATCCTGCAATATTTTCTAGTGTCACATTTCCAAAAAGGTGGCGTGATGAGCTATTTGTATGCCTTCCTTAAGGTTGGAATTTCCCAAAAAAAGAAGGCAGTTAATTCACACGAGTGAGCTCTTCGAAAACAATTGAAATACTAATTGTATCATTCATTTGGATTTATTGTAAATGCAAAAAGTAGAGCAGAGAATAAAGTAAGAAAGAAGCAAGTTACAAAGAATTTTTCTATGCGAATTTCAGTGCAGTCGGGAGTTTACAATGCAAAAGCATTGAAATTAAAAGCAAGTGATAGTTTCTAAAGAGATTTGAAGCAAAGGTCATTGAAGGGATATCCTCTAGTATTGGTTCCAAAGAAGTGTCGGCTCCATCTTTCTTTGTCAACATTTTTGGTGACAAATCATACTCCTTGGCCCCAATACCGCCTAAGCTAGTGTTTACAAACACCTGGTTTCTAAAGAAGACAAACCATAGGGACCCAAATTTGGTATTGGATTTTGCTGATGATATCCATGACCCATAATTGCATTCAAACCCCAAGGGCCCCTGCGAAGGTGCTTTTGTGAGGATGCAAAAGAAATTAAATGAGAGAGATGTTGAAACTCTGGGTGCCCGACTATGGAACTGTGGTCTCCCACTATACATGGTACCATTAGTGCATCCATGCCTTGAACTTCTAGATGCTTGCATGTTAAATTTTGATCCGCATGTTGGGATTATTCAAGGAAAATAGGTGAAGGTTGTCATCAGCATGGAAGCTATCAGGGATATGCTATGAGTCTCGTTCAATTTAGTGGTGGTGGAAAAGTTTTACAGGAAGAAACTAGAATTTTATTGGGAGACCAAGAACAACCAACTCAATTTATGCAATTATGAGATGAGAAGGAAAGCTAAAGAGACAAAGTTGCCTATATTCCCCATAGGTGTTAAAAAAAATTATTAGGTCCTGCAAGATGTCTTCTCAATGCTCGTGTTCATTTGTGGCCATTACCAAGATGATAATGTGGAAGCATTTAAAATGGGTTTGAGTTTCAAACTAAGAAAGAAAAAGCAACCTTTCTAGTATGATTTCACAGACTTTGTTGTAGGAAACATATACAAGAAATTGCAAATTTAAGAAAAATCTTACAAATTCAGGTACTCTTCTTTTCTGGCACACATGTTTCTGCATCAAAATTTTGAGTTTTTTCAAAGATACATGTTGTTGAACATCATTGATATGTTAGACAAAAGGAATTTGGTTATTGTATGGACTCATGTGCTTTTCGTTACGCATGATTACTATGCCTTTTCCAATTTATTTTTAACCCCATCCCTTCAAGATTTGAACCATCAGGAAGCCCTTGCTAGAATTACAAAGGAACACATTTCATAGATGAGGGATAGTTGACCTCCGTGCGACTATTTTTGTAGAGGAGATTCAATTTTGTGCGAATGCACAGGTTCACAGAGGAAACTTTTAGGATGCCTACTTGTATGATAGATAAAAATCTCATCATTGAAATGGATCGACAATTATCCATAATTGATAATGCATTGGGGCAGGAAGGAGATTTTTTTTTTTTACAAACCCCCAATCACATGGGGTGAGGTTACATTGTAGAAAAGGTATGTAGATGTCGTATTGGAAACCAAGTTGACTCAATTGGGTCTTGGTGTTATATGTGATTGTTGGAATTATGATCTAGATGGTTGTTTATCCAGCATGGGAATCTCTTTGACCCATACCCCATGACCATACTAGCATTAGAGGTGCAATCCAAAGGAAATTACTTTGAATTCATGTGTTGACTTATCATTTGTTCTATTTGGTGGTAAACCCCCATGAATTTCCTTTTATACAGTTGTGGTAGAGGCAAACCTGGCCATCAAGATTCATAAAGCAATGAGAATGAGGTTAAATCAATTGGGTTGGAGCGATGAAAGATTGCCAATTTTTGGACATATCGTCAAGAGGTGCATGATATGAATTCCAATTATGACGCTATCCCTTCTGATAGTAGATTTGATGATATATGGGATGGAGAACATGGAGAATTTTCAAAGGAGGAGGAACTCACCTCACCACTTTGATAGAGAGGAATGGAGAAGAAAACATAAGAAAGACCATTGGCAAGACCAATGCCATAGGAAGCATTATCAACAAGCACAATTGTTAGGAAGTCGCAAAATCAGACCCTTAAAAGGAAGCCCCAAGCTTCTCAAGGAGCTCAAGGCTCATCAAGTCCCATAGGTGAGGGATCCATTTCACTCGTCATGCCTCTTGTGAAGAAAGTAAGAGGGAAAATGTTGGACCTGGGCAATGTGCAAGAAGAAGACGAAAAAGTGACTATTGTCACACAACCACTAGTGTTCTCCACGATGTACGTAAGTTTCTCTCCCCTATTCTCTCTTCTTCTCAGTCATTGGTTCCCCTTGTTTTTCTTTCACTTCCTCCTACATCTCAGTCCATACTCATTGCTATGGTCGTGTTGCGCAAGCAATGCCTTTCACACCCTCCTCTACAACTACTACTATCATTTCCACCCTTCCACAACCTCCTTTCCCTAACCTTGCAACTACCTCCATCTCCGTGCCTACTACCACAATTGACTCATCAACTACACATGATCCTATTTATAATCCATTATTTGCACCTTTCTCTTAACCCAGGTCCTTTCACTATGTCGATGGTTCCTTTGCATGTACTTTCCCTTTTAGTCTCTCCAAGCACCCCACACCCTACACAAGCATTGCAAGGTCTTCCACCTTTTTCTCCTACAATCCTAAGCTTTCTAATGATTTCTCCATCGGGAGAATGAACATGGACCTCCCTTATTCCTATCCCTTTCGGTCTACTCACTGGTGTCCCATTTACTAGGCAATGCATTTAGTCTCCTTTGGAGTGTCAGGACCAAATAGATCAAACAAGAAAAGCTCAGAAGGACAAGATGCAAAAGAGGAAAATGAAAGAAGCTCTAACTTCGGCCACCCCAAAAATGAAATCAAATTTTGATGAAAAGCAACAGACTTTGATGATTGCAACAATGGATCCTCTAGTCTCCAAGCTTGAGAGATAGATACAATCTGGAGCCCATGATATCTAGGCAGTAGGCCTTAACCTCAACAACACCCATCCACATAATAAGTTAGGGATTATTGAGGAAACACATAAGGTAGTATCAAATAATCACCTGAAAATCCATTGGTGGGTGGATAAACAAGAGCAAGAATTGAAGAATGTTAAAGCCACAGTGGACATGTTGAAAGAAAAGGCCAAAGGGAAAGATGTAGATATCACTCACTTGAGGAAAGAGCTATAGGACAAAAATTCATGACCCTCCAAGTAGAGCAAGTAGAGAAGGTCAAGCTTGAAATTGAGCTAAACAATGCATTGGCTAAAATTGATGTAGAAAAAAAGGAGAAGGAAGACCTAAACTCTAAGCTATAGGCCAAAGAGCAAGAATTGGCACAAGCCCTTAAGGACCTCTTCAATGCAACAAGTTGAAAGGAATGACTACACTAGAACATGCAAAAGGAGGGGAAAATTCTAGGAGTTGGTCGATGCCCAATCTCTAGGTATCAATGAAAAGAGTGCAAAGGACTTAGTGAAGAAGCAATTACATGAGAAAATGGAGGAGCTGGCTAAAATCCAACAAGAGCTCTTTGATGCTTCGGGAATGTACGTACAAATTCAACAAGTGCTGCAACAAAAATAATTGCAATTCCAAACAGAGCTCCATGAAACTCAAATTTTGATGGATTCGAAGAAGTGGGCCAAAGGGACTGTAGAGTCCACCCTACAAGTGCAAGATGAGGTTCTGGCTCAATTGCGCCTAGAGAATTCAAATTCTTTAGAAATGATTAATAAATTGTAAGAAGAGATAAAAAAAAGGATTCACAAATTCAACAATTGCAAAATGTGGTGGAATATTCAACACAACAAGCTAATTTTCTCCCTTCATTGCAAAAATTGTGTATATGCTATTGGGCTAAAATAAAGGGTGTGGTAACATCTCTACAGTCGACCCTAAAATTCATGGTGGATGCATAGGAATTAAATGCAAGGGTCAACCATGTTGCTGAACAAATTTTGTAGTGTATCACTCCCATGGTAACAAAGTCAGAGCTTTTATTAGGGAAATTGTACAAGACGCCAGATGATGCCTTAACAACTGCAGGGATTGGGGACATAAGAGTGGGTTCAAGGAAAGCCAATGAATTCATGAATTGCAATAAGGCAGTCTAAAAGGGTAAGGAGTGCCACCATGCCCTGGAGCTCAAGGTAAAGGAAATAGAGGGAATTTTGAGGGGTTAGTCTATTTGTGACTTCCATCCCCTTTTATGCCGGAAGGAACAATTTTGAGTAAGGATCAAATCAAACAATTTTTGGGGAACAAACAACAAGGTCAGTCAGTCTTCTAGGCCTGGAGTTTGTTGCTGAGCACTTGGGAAATTGAGACGATTTTGCATCCTCTAATGCAACTTAATTTTCACATGGAGTCAACACTAACAATATTAAGTGATATCTCTTTCAAAGAGATGATCAATTTGGATCAGGCGTTCAAGGATTTGCAAGCACCACCTCAAAGGTGGATTGGGAACCTCTGCAATCCACTCTCCCTAAGCTATGAGGTTGTGTGTTTTTTCCTTTTTTCCTTTAAAATTTTGATACAGAACTAGAGCTTTTGGGTTTTTACCTTCACAAGTAGAGCCCCCCGTAGAAGTCGCCAAGATTGTAGATTAAATCCCTTGCAACTTGAGGTCGAGCTCTTTCATTGCAATTTATTCATATGTTTGGAATGCTCCACAACCTTTTCTTTTAGTTCCAGATTGTTTCTAAGTGGCCCACAAACTTCAAAAATTCTTTGCTTATCGGCTCTTAGAGGGTGCCACGTGTCAACATGGCACAGTTTCTAGAAGGACCACGACCTCTTATTCTTACAAAGGCCCATGTGGTGGCTTTGCATGATTTTTATTAAATATTTTGTTCTTCGAAGTGATTGCGATGGAGCACACCACATGTTGACACCCCAAAGGTTCTTGAGTTGATTGATGATGAAACTTACCATGCTGATCATTTGTATCAGCTCGAGTTGCTCAATGAGCACCAACTGTAGGCCCTCAAACATCTCCAAGCTTATCAACAGTCTATTTCTAATCATTATAATCAAGGAGTTCTTTCTCAAACTTTCAAAGTAGGTGATCTTGTTCTCTATGAGAATCAGAGAAATGTAAATGCACCACCTAATCAAAAGGGGAAGTTCAACCTTAATTGGTTAGGTCCTTACATAATCATCTTTGTGTATTGTTTTGATGCCTATGGATTATTCTCTATGGATGGAACACCTCTAAAAGAACCAATTAATGCAATGCATCTTCATTGATACTATGCATAGTGTCTATGTGGCATACACATGATGCTCATCCCTCAAGGATGTAGTTCGTTATGTTATGACATTCTTCATTAACACATTATATGCATTTTGTGTTATGATGTGAACATGTGTAGTAATTTTTTTTAGAAATTATATGTAGATGTGTTTTCTTATGCTATGTATCCATGCATTGTACCTGATCAAGTCTTTTGGTTAGGCAATTAGATTATTGTTGTATTTAACTAAGCATACATCCAATGTGTGTTTATTAGATCATGATAGCATCTAATCTATACATACATTGATAAACATAAATCCATCACATAGCCATACATGAAAGTAGATGAACACATAAGAACACCATAATGTTGCACAAAATCGCATATATATATATATATATATATATATATATATCAAAATGTCATGTACATGTATCATACCGCTATATCAAAATGTGGTGACTATATATTTTTATATGTTTGTACATCAAAAAAATACCATACAAAATAATATGATCTGATATACAAACATATGCATGCAAAATGGGCCTCTAGCCCCCGGGTGCATGCCTCTCTGAGCCCTTTGGCGTTGACGGTGGTGGTGGAGGAGGATCTGGCATAAATTGAGTGAATGTGACCAATATGATCATGACATAAATATGCTTCGTGCTTGCAGCCCTCATACCTCTCCTCTCAGCTCAATCACCTCCTCTCGTATCTTAGCCTCCCACTCACGAGCCTATCATAGCTCCTCTTGGAGTTGCTACACCTAGGGATCAACAGCTGGCATCAATACCTCTGCCTCCCTATCGAGGTCATTGAGTTAGCTCTGTAGGGTGTCATGTGTCTCTACGACACTCTTTTGGCATCATAGAGTAATCTCGCTTGGCTAGTGTAATGCAAAGCTCCATCAATCATTGATCTCATTTCCCAGTCATAGCGACAAGGTTAGCAGTCCAATAGATAGCCTCCACATGCAACTCCTCATAGGCTATGCTCAATCCAACTATAGATTCAAAAATGTGGGAATTTTGTCTCATTGAAGTTGGCTTGTAGGTGTCTAGGATGCTCCCTTAGATCCGTTGGTGTGAATCAAAGTCTTGCACCTAGTAATTTATTTCACTAGGTAATTAGGGGACTTATTCACATGTTAACTTTAATTAGGATATAAGATTCTTTCTCGAAGTCTTAGTTGGCTTTTCTAAAACTTATCTTTTCTAACTTCATGCACCATTTCCTAGGTAGTTAGTTTTTTAGTCATCTCATGTCATAGGATTAAGACACATGTCACAATCATGTTCACTCCTATTCCTCAACCTTGGCTATATAAGGAAGGTCATTGTACACTTTGTAATATACTTCATACCTCATCATCATTTTGATAGATCTTAATATCAAGAAAGCTCATATTCTTGCATACTCTCTTGTAGAAGGTTTTCATTGTTTTTGTAGGTGGTCTTGGGTATTGAGCTAATCTTCAGCTCTTAGAGGATCTGCATCGCTAATGCCACCTATATAATGTATCGCCTAATGAAGGCAATCCACTCTTGTGTGTCCACTGCAACCATAGAGAAAGTGGATGCTATTAATATTGGATCATATTGTAGACACGTAAAATATACTGATTGACATTGTGCATTTGATCCCGACTACTAACATCATTTCATCTTGAATCATCCCTCGATCTAACCATTTAATCAAATTCCCCTATCTAATTAAATTCATCAATATTCCTCTCTTAATTAAATAAATCATTTTATCTAATCAAGCCATCTCTTTTGTTAATTAAATCAATTCATCTGATCTAATTATTCCTATTTAATTAAATAATTAATTTTATTTCAGCCCATAAAGTCAAAAAAAGTATCATCTGATCTAATAAAGTCTATCAATTCAAAAATGAGCCCATAAGGCACAAAAAGTATCATATCTCGATCAAGCTCGGTCCCTGTGAATGTTTCCCTCACCTCTATCATCGTGACCCTCTACTGGTCTGTGGCTGGCCTGCTCTGAATACTCTGGGACCCGCTCTACTATGGGTACAACCTCATGATAAAATCGTCGATAATACTCTGCCTCTCAAATGACATCCCTATAGGATTGGACTGGCACTGTACCCTGGGAGGAGGAGGCTGTCATGCTCTCTATCTGTTGTCTCTGCCCTAGCTCGGTGGCTACCTGTAGCTCTGTAGCCTATCTCTGTTGAACGACCTGATCCCTCTCGACCCTAAGCTACTCTCTCTCAGCCCTCACCTGATCTATCTCGGCTGTCACGACATAGATTTGGGCTTGCAACTACGCAATCAGCACATCTTGAGCATCTACTTGTCCCCCTGGTCATACTTGTGGCTACACCCGAGGCTGATCATTGCCTCGTGGTGGCTCCTGTTGTTGGTCCTGCATGTGTACATCTCCATGCCCTGGATGGAATGGGGGCACAACTGGTTGATCCTATCGAATCTCAGCTCTCCAACCGTGTCCTCCCCCTCTGCCTCTAACTCTCCACAGATCTAGGTCAACACTTGGAATAGTCAACCAAAGTGGAGGTCAAAACTAATCCCTATAGGCTTGAGTGGTACCTGGATCTGCTAAACCCTGATCATAAGCCCATGGCCGGGCTACCAGCTACCTGAAGCTGTCAACCGCCTTTGAAGCAAGAATGTACTACCCCCATGATACTTGTGTCATAGAGCGAGTGAAGACGGCCACATAGTCATCATCTAGTTGATCCTGCAGCTCTCTGAACTGACGCTGCACATGCCTAGGCAGGTACCTCTCAAGCATAGTGTGCTCCTGCCCCTGCATATACCGATCTTGGCGGCAATAAAATAGCTAATTAGCATCGTCAACCCATCCAAGTTGACAAAGGTATGGACGCTAGGTAAAAACCAACATCTCATCTAAGACCCACCTCCAATAGGGGATCTCGTGCTCACTGGTGTGTGTGAAGGACACACTGCCTCTGTATCATGCCACGAGGGGATTTTCTGCCCCCATCAGAACTAGAATGACATGTGGACATAGCACATAAATGTGCTCCCATGCCCAGACGTGAAGTAAAGTCACCCCTACCCCCAGTGCTCTGTCATCCATGTAGACATACTCATGGAGGTCTTTGTATAGTGAAGCTAGAGGAATAGGCCCCCATGCGAAATGAACCGGCCTGTCTTAGACCATCCGCTCCCAACAATACCCCAAGCTGGGACTGAAGTATTTCCCTAGTCTATCCCAACATAGAGTGATGCTGACTGGTAAGCAGCGCTATGAGGGCACCACTTGAAAATCAAACTGTGACACAGTTACGAGTTGTGACGCTGGAGGGGAGTAAAAAGGGAGAATTTAATTTTAGCATGTTCTTTTTGATTGATGATTAATTTTTCTTCTATTTTCTGCCTTTTAGTCTCTGTATTTTCTAGAATCTGACTGGTTTTTCTTCCTTGTAGGTTGGAAATCGAAAACGAAGAAAGGAGAAGCATGAGGAGGATGTTTCATCAAATCAAAGTGTTTTTAAACACTTTAATGTTTGCTTAACACTTTTTCACGAAATTGTTATCCTTTCTTTCTTAGGACACTAATTTTTGTTTGGATTTAAAAAGAATCTTTCCATTTCTTGCAAAAAGGCTAAAATGAACATTAGGATCAACAACATACTAAAGTTTTTTTTGGTTAACAATTGAACAAAATGTCTCTCACTTGTCATTTGGTGCTTAAAAAGAACTCACATTTTGTTTTGTGGATTTAAAAAGAACAAGTGTAACTTTGTTTTTCATGAAGGCTTACTTAAACTAAAGGCATTGAAAAAGGACGTATGCACTTCTCTTGTGCTTTATACTGATCTTGAGAATCAAAAGGTCTTTTTCAGGACTTTAGGGTGAGATAAAGCAATCACCTTTCACACTTTGATTTGCGTTTAAAAATTGAACAAAATCTTGTATGAGTGTGGGTGGGGGCATTGTTGCGTATATTGTTGGTATGTGGCGACTGATCATGCTATACTGTATAGCCCATGGTATACTGTACACCCTAGCCCCTCGTCCTCGTTGGGGTCAGGGGTCGGGTCGGGCCGGGCCCCGGGCAGGGGTTCGGGGGCGGTAGCCCTCGAGAAGTGGGGG
>VDFB02288910.1:45382-60636 GCA_007258455.2 Sequoia sempervirens | reverse complement strand
GTTGCAAGATCAAAATTTTGAAAATTTTACAAATTTGTGTGCAAAAAGGATACTATAGAGGTCACAGAGGTTGAGTATGGAGATATTGGTGATGCCCTCAACATTCAAGCTTAGCAAGAAACTACAACACTAGTAATGAAGTTTCATTCTACAAAACTCAAATTTAAGTCAATTTCAAAAATCAAAAGAAGCTACAACAATGAGAATAAAGCTTAAGAAAATTTGATGGTTTAGAAGAAAAATATGATGAAGAGGTGAATATATGCACCCTTTTCCCCCAGCTAGGTGGGGTGAAAATAAGAAGGAAGGAATATTTTTTCCACGAAAAATGGGAAAAAATAGCCTATGTATATACCCGAGTGGGCCCATAGAAGGGTCATTTTCACTATTCACGACAAGGATCTTGTTGAATTTTGTGAGAGAAGATTCATAAAAATGCCTCGCAGACAAGAGTACATGGGCCCAAGGATCGAGCAGCTCTATGCAATGATAGCGACAAGTGATGAGCCTAACGTGGTACAAAAATATTTCACCCTACTATTGATTTCATTGTTTTTTTAGATTTTTCTCCTACCCGAGTAGTGCAGGCATCCAGCTAGCTCACTATCATCCTAATAGCATGTTAGTGACCTCTGACGACATTGGCATCCCAACCGTATGTTGTCAATGAGAGGTGTTCGACCTCAGACATTAGTGTGTCGCACAAACGTCTGTGTGTTGCACCTTCATCCCAAAGGTGAACTTATGCAAAATCTGATGTAGAGTTAGAATTTTTTAATGATGATGTAGAAGGAACTAACATGGAACATGTGTATTTGCATGCTTGGCTTAAGATTCATGAGCACAATAGCAGGTCACTTATTACATTGTTGCAAGATCACAATAATGAGTTGCACCCATATGATCATGACATGTTGCAACAGGTCAGTCTCTAGTGGGTCTATACCATGCCAAAGATCTAATATCATACACCTATGTTGATGGCACTCATGGAGCACTGGTACATTGACACCTCCACCTTCCACCTTTCGATGGGAGAGATGACTGTCACCCTAGACAATGACTACTACATCACTAGGCTACCCATCTGGGGATGACATGTTTCATACAATGAGGATAAGAGTGCCCAAGATGCCTATGCAAGGCAGTAGTACTATATCAAGAGGGTGGTCCCAAGGGACACCACAAGCCACATTTATCAAGTGGCTCAAGCAGGGGTAAGTGGCCATACCACTCATCCATTAAGTCATGATTTTTATAGTCGTCATTTGCATTGCAATGGATCAACAAGGCTCACACCTACACAAAGGCTTTGTCCATTGTATTCAAGCGATGGAGGAACATGAGACCATTTTCACTTGGGTTCAAAGCATGTTGCCTCATATTTATCATGACCTCGGGCGATATGCACATTATGAGTACTATAGCCTCACATTGTACATGTTACTAAATGTGTAGGAATTTGAGAAGATTAGGTGAACGACGTTAGTTGGGTTTCCCTAGGGCTTGGCTCCTAGTACACCCATGGCGCACACATACCCTCTAGTGCATGACTGGTGCTATGGGGATGTTTCTTTTTGGTTATTACAGTTGGATTCTTTAAAAATGTGTGACATTAGATGGCATCCTTATAGGAGGATGGGGATATGGCCCATTAACAAGTGATAGCTATAGAGGATGCATCGTGATTGACTCTTGGTAGGGCGATCAGATCACATCATTGTCTCGTATTATTGGCATCAGGTCGCCTGATAGTTTAGGTATGTACAAACCATTTCTCTAATGCCTCCCATGAATGTTCGATCGACGAGGAGCACAGTCTAAGCAAGTGATTTTCCTCGCCTGACCATCGTGGACATCACTATTAGCAACGATGGGTCAAAAAATGATGACCAACCTTCTATTAGCAACTGATGATGTCAGAGTCATCCACAGTTTTGTTGTGTGGTAGGCAACGACTGGTCTAGCCCCGATTTTCTTGATAAATGCCCCCATGGTCAATGTCGGTGCATAGGAGTTAGGGGGTGAGGATGTCAACGACGAAAGGGAGGAGGTCAAGGCAGCGACGGGTGTAGTGGCAAAGAGGTTGAGGTGGTGGCAGGTGTCTTTGTTGAACACATCATGGGTGAATCAGTATGCTTCAAATTCAATCCAAATTATTTGTTGTTGAAGCTAAGTTATATTAATTAAGAATTCATCCACTTAAAGAGATAAGAAAGAAAATAAGCGCATACACAAGAACACATATGACACCAGATTTACGTGGAAAAACCCATAGGGGAAAACCACTGTGAGAAATGTTGCTACGAGCTATTGTCCTAATCCAGCCCCACAAATAAAAATAGTTTATAATTTGGTTTTGGGTGACAACCCAAGGAAGCAACTACTCCTTGAATTTGTTTTAGGGGCTAGAACCTAAGGAACCCACTACTCACTAATTGAAAGAAGGATCAATTGAAATATGATTGGCATTATGGCTTCAACCACTAGTATTCATCAATTCTGCTCACTAGATCTATAGTGGGTCTTGTCATGCTTTTCTCATGCACTTAGACATCTTCACACACTTCCATCATCATCTCCACAACTTTTATCTTCAATATATATCATTTACATCCTTGTAAAATAAAAATTTAGTCGGCCACAAACAAGAAATAATAAAACATGTAGCATGTCAGCTTGCATATTCATTGGCAATATACAAAAATGATGTAACATTATTTACATCTCTTCAAGATGAGTCAACATGACTCATACACCATCTACAAACACTCCTTGAACTCTACTCAAACATGAACTTGTGGTGCACAACAATAATATACCTTAGTCAACCTCAAAAACAACATATCTTCACAAACTTACTTAAAACAATTGTGCAGTATTGAAAACAAGAAAGATATGCATGCACTTCAAACATGAGATACTCTGAAACATGTAGAATTTCCACACAAACTCATACAATTGATCTGTACAATCTCCTGCTGATGCAAATACACAAACATATGTTATGTGTTAGAATTAAGCATCTGAAACCAACTATAATACTTTGTAACTTGAAAATTGCACTTGCAAACCACCAAACCACTTGATACTATAATATGGCATGCATAGGTCATCACTGATCATGTCCACAAGACCACATGGACAAGTCTTCACTTCCAAAGGAATGTGGAGCATTCCAACAAGCCTTCATCATCACTTTACTAGAGCACACGCCAGAATTTTGTCACTAAACTTTCACTATAGAAGGTGTAATGACTTGAAATATTGGATATAACACTTTGAAATCTCTATTTACTTATCTTTTGAAACACAAGACTAAATATTATTCAACAGAAGGATGTAGACCAAATCACTGGCACTGCCTTAGGATATGTACTATGAAAGCCTTAAACACAACTTCTACAATTTGTCACTAAGTGTGACACACCAAATTGGAAAGATATCGATGTAGAAATAATATAAACACACTAGAACATGTGTACCAACCTCCACATCACACTTAGACATCAAATAGATCCACATAATTCAATGTTGACTTGCACCAAATGATATCTCTACATATCAACTATCTTTGAAGCTTATACAATTTTCAACTCACATTTGACATCAATGACAACTAATCTTATCAAGATGCAACAATCTTCACCCCCATGAGCAATCCTTGTCTCACCAGCTCCACCTTCAAGCCAGGTGGTCACGCCTCCTATAATGGCAGGAACAGTTGGGTCGAGTGTAGCACTCCCTGATCCACATTGGCAAACTAGGGACTAGGTCCGAATGTGATGTGTGTTCTTTCCTTTTAGTATTTCTATTTTAGTCTTTCCCATCTATATATATATGTGTGTGTGTGTGTGTGTGTGTGTGTGTGTGTGTGTGTGTGTGTGTGTGAACCCCAATCCTAGTACCTGCAAAACAACATGAATAGATGAGTTAAACAAGAGATTGCAAGCCAAAACAAGGATTCCCCATGAAATCCATTTACAAACTCAAATTAGGAAGAAAATAGTGAAGAACACAATGAAAATGAAAAAACAAAGATTAAATCCTAATTAGAAAAGAAAACACATGATCCCATGGGGGAATTGGTGCTAATTTGATGTGAAAATTGGCCCTTTCCCAATTCCTATGATGCAAATTTGATATGTTGATGAAGAATGGTGAGTGCTCCAAGCCAAAATCTGCAAAAAAGCTTATACAATTTTTAACACACATTTGACATCAATGACAACTAATCTTATCAAGATGCAACAATATTTACCCCCATGAGCAATCCTTGTCTCACTGGCTCCACCTTCAAGCCAAGTGGTCACGCCTCCTATAATGGCAGGAACAATTGGGTCGAGTGTAGCACTTCCTGATCCACACTAGCAAACTAGGGACTGGGTACGAATGTGATGTATGTTCTTTCCTTTTAGTATTTCTATTTTAGTCTTTCCCATATGTGTGTGTGTGTGTGTGCACGAACCCCAATCCTAGTACCTACAAAACAACATGAATAAATGAGTTAAACAAGAGATTGCAAGCCAAAACAAGGATTCCCTATGAAATCCATTTACAAACTCAAATTAGGAAGAAAATAGTGAAGAACACAATGAAAATGACAAAACAAAGATTAAATCCTAATTAGAAAAGCAAACACATGATCCCACGAGGGAATTGGTGCCAATTTGATGTGAAAATTGGCCCTTTCCAACTCCTATGATGCAAATTTGATATGTTGATGAAGATTGATCCACTTTGATAAAGAATGGTGAGTGCTCCAAGCCAAAATCTGCAAAAACGCTTATACAAATTGCAACACACATTTGACATCAATGACAACTAATCTTATCAACATGCAACAATCTTCACCCCCACAAGCAATCCTCATCTCACCGGCTCCACCTTCAAGCCAAGTGGTCACACCTCCTCTAATGGCAACAATAGTTGGGTTGAGTGTAGCACTCCCTGATCCACACTGGCAAACTGGGGACTAGGTACAAATGTGATGTATGTTCTTTCCTTTTAGTATTTCTATTTTAGTCTTTCCCATATATGTGTGTGTGTGTGTGTGTGCACGAACCCCAATCCTAGTACCTACAAAACAACATGAATAAATGAGTTAAACAAGAGATTGCAAGCCAAAACAAGGATTCCCCATGAAATCCATTTACAAACTCAAGTTAGGAAGAAAATAGTGAAGAACACAATGAAAATGACAAAACAAAGATTAAATCCTAATTAGAAAAGCAAACACATGATCCCATGGGGGAATTGGTGCCAATTTGATGTGAAAATTGGCCCTTTCCCAACTCTTATGATGCAAATTTGATATGTTGATGAAGATTGATCCACTTTGATGAAGAATGGTGAGTGATCCAAACCAAAATCTACAAAAACCTAGCTAAAAACTCAAAATTGATGGATGGAAATGGCTAAATATTTTACAATAATAACTTTGCATAATTTGTGGATGATCAAATGGAAATATGAGCTCTTTATTTATAGAATGTCAAGATGGATGAATGTCCAAATTTTGAGAAATGTGGGACTAACATTTATCCAATGGCATGATGCCACTTGTCAATCTATGAATGGATAGAGGATGTGCAAGATTTGAGAATTGTGCCAATAAATGAAAATATTTGAAATTCAAATTTGTTGAAATGATTTGCAAGAGGGAAGGGAAATTGCAATAAATGCCACTTGGCTCAAGACAAAGAACATGTAAGATGAAGTTATTGCCTTGTTGGATGTACATGTTGACTTGGAATTTTTGAATTCAAATTGAGAGAATATTCCAAAAGATGCCTTGTGAGGAAAATAGAGATTTAATAAATGAATTAAATCTATTTTCATGTTCAACTTGCAAAATCTAAAGGATGGGACATGATTTCGAATTAAATTAATTAGGGGCTAATTAATTTACTGAGAGAGGTTAGATGATGTGACCTATTTGACTCAAATTTATGGATTTATTTAAATCAAATAAGAGAGGAATATGGTAAGAGATTAATTAAATAAGGGTTTTGATTTATTTAATTAAAACAAATGGTGTTAGATTAAATCAAATAAGGTTTTAATTTATTTAATTTAATGAATAGACTTTAGAGATTCAATCAAATAAAATTAATTATTTAACTAAATAGGGATAATTAGATCAGATGAATTGATTTAATTAACAAAAGAGATGACTTGAATAGATAAAATGATTTATTTAATTAAGAGAGGAATATTGATGAATTTAATAAGATAGGGGTATTTGATTAAATGGTTAGACTGAGGGATGATTCAGGATGAAACGATGTTAGTAGTCAGGATCAGATGCACAATGTCAATCGGTATATTTTACTTGTCTACATTTTGCCCCTCTTTGAAGCAATGCACTTGTTGCATTGGTTCAAAGAATAAATAATCTCAATTGAAGCCAAAAAAAATTGATATTTAAAAACTTTCCCCACTGCTGCATGGTGAGAGAAAACATACCATTATAATGCCCCCTTGAGAGATTGGACGAAAATTTTAATTTTTGGGTGATCTCACAAAAAAAGAGGACAAAGTACCCGACATGTCCGAAAAGGCTCCAAGAGGCTAAAAACATGTCTAAACGCAATAAAACGATGAAAAAAAAGCCTCAACCTAACAGAAACTGGTTCGGGGGTCTAAAACCCTAGGAGGACAGCTAATCAGGGTGAAAAAAACCCTAATTTTTAGGCTTAAAAGGGGCCCAAGGGGTCACTTTCAAGTCATTTTCACACACCTCCACTAGCAACCTTGAGATTTGAGCTTTGACTATGTAGCAATATGATGCAACAACAACTTCCCTTGCACATCACTTATCGAGTTTGGACATACCAGCGGCCACTTGGCATTGGGGCACCAGTATGTGACCCTTACCCAAGCTTCATTTTTTCATTTAATTTTTCAATTAATGCTTTAAAGGATCGGTCCGCCTATAGCGGTGCTATATGGCGCCACTCGACAAACAAACTATGTTGCGCAATGCAATTTTGCACCACAGCGGTGCAGTTTAGAGTTTGAAAACTGTGACACTGAGCTCGGGCTGACGGGGCGGTTTGACAAAGTGCGACGTGGCAATGTTGAATTCGCCCAAATTGTGACGCTGGAAGGGAAAGTGCACCGCGGTGGTGCCATTTTTCTCTTTTTAGGTCTAGCATCGGAGTTTGATTAGAAATCAAACTATGACGCCATCACAAGTTGCACCACTGGAGAATTTTTTGGAGCGCTCAATTAGAAAATTTTCAAATTTTTTTAACATGCTGACATTCCTTAATGTAGGATGCGGCGAGGGAGCTTTACTCTCAAGAGCATAGGTCGCGAGATTTGTCTACCTTCTTGCGAGACCTGAGTGATAGGGACCAGGATCGACTTTGGATTGTGGGGTTGTGGCCCATTGCGTATGTGGCGCCCATGCGCACTCACCTAGGGATGTTGTCAATGCTGGCCGAGAGGTGGCACAACAAGATGTCTTCATTTCATCTCCCCACTAGCGAGGCCACCGTCACTCTGGAGGATGTTTGTTGTATTCTACGATTGTTGATTCATGGCCGACGGATGATTTTTGATATCAATGATGGGCGTGAGGCCTACTATAGATTCCTCGCCACACGAGACATTATTTTCTGTGAGGGACAGATAGAGCTTGAGCGACATAGGAATCTGGTACCTCCCTACCGCTGGGTGATTGCGGCCATCATTTCGGGTCTTATTGCCCTAGAGAGACTAGGGTGATACTTCAGTCTTGGCTGGGGGTATTGCTAGGAGCGGATGGTCTGAGACAGGCCGGTTCATTTCGCATGGGGGCCTATTCCTCTAGCTTCACTATACATAGACCTCCATGAGTATGTCTACATGGACGATAGAGTGTTAGGGGCAGGGGTGACTTTACTTCATGTCTAGGCATGGGAGCACATTTATGTGCTATGTCCATGTGTCATTCTAGTTCCGATGGGGGTAGACGATCCCCTTGTGGCACGATACAGAGACGGTGTGTCCTTCACACACACCGGCGAGCATGGGATCCCCTACTAGAGGCAGGTCTTAGACGAGATGTTGGTTTTTACCTGGCGACCATACCTTGGTTGGCCTGGATGGGTCGACGGTGTCGATCAGCTATTCTGTTGCCTCCAGGATCAGTATATGCAGGGGCAGGAGCATACTATGCTTGAGAGGTACCTGCCTGGGCGTGTGCAACATAAGTTTGGAGAGCCGCAGGATTGACCAAATGATGACTACATGGCCGTCTTCGCCTGCTCTATGACACAGGTATCATAGGGGCAGTACACTCCTACTTCGGAGGCAGTTGACAGCTTTAGGCAGCTGCTAGCCCGACCATGGGCTTATGATTAGAGTTTAGCAGATCCAGGTACCACTCAGGCCTATAGGGATTGGTTTTGACCTCCACTTCGGTTGAATATTCCAAGTGTTGACCCAGATTTGTGGAGAGTTAGAAGCAGAGGGGGAGGATGAGACCGAAGAGCTGAGATTCGACAGGATCAGCCAGTTGTGCCCCTAGTCCATCTAGGGCATGGAGATGTACACATGCAGGACCAACAACAGGAGCCACCACGAGGTGATGATCAGACTTAGGTGTAGCCACAGGTATGGCTAGTGGGACAAGAAGATGCTCGAGATGTGTTGATTACGCAGTTGCAAGCCCAGATCTAGGCTATGACAGCCGAGAGACAGCAGTTTAGGGCTGAGAGGGATCAGACCATTCGACAGAGACATGCTGCAAAGCTACAGGCAGCCACCGAGCTAGGCTGGAGACAATAGATAGAGAGCATGATAGCCTCCTCCTCCCAGGGTACAGTGCCAGTTCAATCCTATAGGGATGTCATTCAAGAGGCAGAGTATTATCGACGGTTTTATCATGAGGCCATACCAAGAGCAAAGCGGGTCCCAGAGTATTCAGAGCGGGCTAGCCACAGACCAGCAGAGGGTCATGGTGACAGAGGTGAGGGAAACATTCATAAGGACCAAGCCTGATCGAGATGATATGATACTTTTTGTGCCTTATGGGATCATTTTTGATAGCCCGATGGGCCTTTTTGTACCGATTGAGATATATGTATAGTGATCCAAAATATTCTTTGTACTATGACAGTTATGTGATGATATATATATGATCTAATGATGATTTTGATGTGATGTGATGTGTATTATTTTTGTGTATGCATGGATGGTTCTACTTCTATATGTTATGGATGCATTTATTTCTAATGATGTATGCGTTATGATTATGACTAACAAATCTATATTATGTTGCCTTATGATATGTAGATGCATTTACGTGATTTGCAATGATGTTGTCAATATGATGATCTATTTATGTTAATGCAAAATGGAATAATCTATTATGTAATATGGATTGTAATATGTAAAATGATATGATCTATGGTATATGCATAGAATGATGTGTGGAATATGCTTATATATGAGATGATTATGGATGGATGTATGCTTTGTATGTGATGGATTGTGATATGATGCAAATGAGATGGTTTTATGTAATGCCAATGAGGTGGTTTTTTAAGATGCTTAGAATAATAAATGCTATTATCCTAAATATGTAATGTATGTGTTGCATTTTAATAGGATGCAATGATATGTAAATGCAAAGTGATATGATGATGCATAATGTATTGTGAACGTAAAGTGGTGAGATGATTTCATGATGTTATGCAAGTATATATGTTAATGAATTAAATGCCTATATACTTATTATTTATGATTATGCAGAAATAATTATGAAAGGCTTCTATTTATGCAATGATTTATATGATAGGTGGTAATGTGAAATGGTTATGAAATGCAAATGAATGTTATGTGATGATTGATATAATGCCATGCGATGCAATGTAATGGATGAAATGCAATGAAATGGATGCACCTATCTATGAAGAATGTCTATGATAACTTGTTTATATGATGATTGAAATGCAATGTGTATGTTTCCTATATGATATGTTTATCTAATATGCTAATGATTTGTGGATGCAGGATTGATGACGATGATGGTGATGATCATCAACTGTCATAGTACCTTGTTAGTGTGGTTAGCAAGGAAAGAAGAAGCCATTTCAACAAGACACAAGATGATGCAAATGCAAATGATGATGATGATGATTACTTGCTGAGGAATTGGGATTTTCAAAGGGCCAAATTTTCTTATGTTTGATAACGCATGTGGTACGATGCATCAAGGTATAGAAAACTACGATGGCGCTGTACCTAGTGTGATGGACTTTAGATAGGAGTATTCTTGCTCATACCTAACATACGGAAACCTTGCTAGGATGCACTTTAGAAGTTTCAAACATCTCAGACCAAAACACAAAAAGGTAAACCTATCCATGCAATAGTCAACAAGTTGCCCTAGACCTCTTCCATACATACCTAACAAAGCAAGTATTCACCAAGGTTATATTACAAGAACGTCCAACAAGCATAGCAAACAAAAGATAATGATCGTTGCCCCATTCCTATTTCTCTAAATCCCCTATTTTGGAATATCATCAAGAAGTCCTTGGAATGAGCGCAATAAGATAAGTCAAAAGATAAAGACAAAGTAAACAAACAAGCTGATGTTCTTCAATACCGCTAACCAAAAGGGAATGTGTTTTTAAGGATAAGAACCAAAACTATTGCCAAAAGATAATGCCCATTGTAGGAAGGATACATCCTAGGACATGTTAGTGGATGGCGGCACGTCATTTTAGTTTATCCAAAGTACTCCTTCTGATAAATAATTCCCATTGTAGGAAGGATTCATCCTAGGACATGATGTTATTAGATGATTGATATGGGACTATTTGGATGATGGACTATCGACTCAAAGAATTGACCAACTTGTTTACATACCAACTTAAACTTGAGACTTGACGTTTTTAAGTTTTACTTTTAAGCTCCTAGACTTGTTTCTAACTGTTTCAACAAAGGTTGAGGATGACGATCAGTTTATTATGGATGGTGTTATTGTGCGTGCAAGCGAGATGAGATGGATGGATTTTTTTCAAATATTTGGATGTTTTTTATCTTTTGCAATGCTTTGAGGCTATTTTTGGGATTTTTTTTTAGATTTTCAAATGTTTTGATTTTTGATTTTTCAATGTTTTGGGGGTTTTTGAGGTTTTCACCAAGAGACTAATCTAAAGACCTATCCTAGGGGCCTCGGGGGCTAATCAACAGATTAGCCTTGCCTACGTTATACACGCAGAGACCACGTAGTTCAACAAGATGACTCTATTTTTGACTTTTTGACTGACTTTTTGACCTTTTTTTGGGATTTTTTGATATGTTTTTGATTTTTTTGGATTTTCTAATGTTTTAATGTTTTTGGATTTTCTAATATTTTGATGTTTTTGGATTTTTTGATATTTAGGACTTTAAGAATATACACGAATCTGATCCAATGAGAACATGCCCCCAACATGATGCGATAGACTACTCCAATAAAGGTAGGATAGACTGACCTTGAGGATAGGCCAAGTAGTACTAGGAGGGATCATGGTACGAAAATAGGACCAAGCTATGGTGCAGATGCGAGTGGATGAGTGATGGGTGGAGACCTGAAATGCAATGGATGATAGAAGTGAAGTGGATGAATGATGCAGGATAAGCCGCAAAGAACCTGGTGGATGGAAAGTGCTTATTTACGCAAGGTGCCTGTTTGCTAGGTTTTCACCAAGGTACTTGCCCAAACTGCCACCAAAGTGGTTTTCACTAGAGGATGATTTTTTCTTTTTACTATTTTTTATCCTTTTTTTGATTTTTTTTTTGGAATTTTTCTTGCTTTTTTATTTTTTTTGTTGTCACCAAGACGCTTGTTTGCCAGGTTTTCGTTAAGTAACCATTTTTCAAGACATTTCCTTTTTTTTTGGATTTTTGGGTCTATACCTTGAAAGATTTAGGCATGAAACTTTTTGAGTTGAGAGTTATTCATGGGCTCTTACAGAGGTTCCTTCGAGTGTTGATAACTGATATGCCCTTGATTTGTAACTTGCTGTGATAACGAATGGTCCCAGCCAATTAGGTTCAAATTTTACTTTGCTGCTTGGGTTTGGAAAATTCTTTTGATTTTCTTTTAAGACTAGTTCTCTAACTTGGAACGTCTTGCTTTTGATTTTCTTATTATAGCTCCTTTTCAGTCTATTTTGATAGACTTGCAAATGATTTAAAGTATCTATACGTCGCTCATGCAGTAGCTCCACCTCATTTAGTCTTGACACCCAATAGTCTTCATCCATGATGAGGTTTTGCAGTGATATCCTGAGGGATAGGAGCTCTATCTCAATGAGGAGTACGAATTTTGATCCATAGACCAAGGAGAAGGGGGTGGCACCAGTGGGTGTGTGGATGCTGGTTCGATAGGCCCAAAGGGCAGGAGTAAGTTGTAGGTGCCAGTCACGACCTGCATCATTGACTATTTTCTTGAGGATTTTTAGAATGGTTTTGTTTGTAGCTTATGCTTGGCCATTGCCTTGGGGATAGTACGGGGTGGAGAAGCGATGTTGGATTTTGAATTTCCTGCATAAGTGATGAACCTCCTAATTTTTGAATGGTGTCCCATTATTTGAGATAATGGCTTGTGGGACCCCATAGCAGTAAATGAGATAGTTCAGGATGAACTTTGAAATCTATTTTCTAGTTATGTACATCATGGGTATGGCTTCCACCCACTTAGTAAAGTACTCTATTGTGGTTATGATGAATTTGTGGCCATTAGATGAGGTGGGTGTGATTTTTCCAATGAGATCAAGTCCCCACTGCGAAAAGGGCCATGGTGTCACGATGGGATGAAGCTCTTGAGCTGGAGCATGGATGAGGTCCCCATGTTGCTGACATTATAGACACTTTTTGGCATGATCATGTGCTTCTCTTTCCATTGTGGGCCAATAATACCCCATCTTCAACAATTTCTTGGCTATGGTCATTCCACTCGAGTGCAAACCACAAATA
Organism: Sequoia sempervirens; assembly: GCA_007258455.2. Classification (NCBI taxonomy): domain Eukaryota; kingdom Viridiplantae; phylum Streptophyta; class Pinopsida; order Cupressales; family Cupressaceae; genus Sequoia; species Sequoia sempervirens. The sequence continues at coordinate 47,673 of VDFB02288910.1, read as the reverse complement.
CCATTGTGTACTTCAGTTAGAGCAGTTAATGCCTCCTCAGCATTTTGGCAACACAATAGGGTTCCTTCTATGCTCCTACAATATAGGGTATCACCTAGGATGACAAATCTGGATGCCTTTTTGACAAAGTTTTGTTTTAGGTTTGGTGGTAGGTCAACGAGTATGACTCCTATTCGAAGGTATGTATAAATGTCATGATACCAAGGATTGTCAGGACCAATGATTTCGCACACATATTCTGATTCTGATACCTCGAATGCAGGTACGAGAAGCTACTCAATCAAGAATTCATATTTTGGAACGTTGTGGGGGATATCGATCAAGGATCCAATTATTTCCATGGCGTTCACTGCTCTATTGTTGGTTCTAGGAATATGTCCAAATGTTATTTCGATGAAGGATTCTTTGAGAGTCTCCACCAATTTTTTGTTTGGAGTGAGCTTGTCATCCTTGGTCTGGTATTCATCATTCACTTGATTTATGATCAATTGGGATTCTCCATACACTTTGAGAGCTATGATGTTCCATTGTACTTCTATTCTGAGACCTATAGTCAAAGCCTCATATTTTGCAATGTTATTGGTGCATGGAAATGCTAGTTTGTATGACCTTGGTATGCAATCCCCTTGTGGGGTGATGAAGAAGACACCAACTTCTGATCCATGTTGTGTGTATGAGCCATCAAAGTATAGTTTCCTGTGGTTAGCTATGTTGAGATTGAAAATGGATTCATCTGGAAACTCTGAGACAAGAGGATTCTCAGAATAAATTGGTGCTTCTACCAGTTGGTCTATGATGACTTGGCCCTTGATTGCTTTTTGCTCAACATACTCAATGTCATATTCTGATAGTATCATCACCCATTTGGCCATTCTTCCTATGAGCATTTCCTTTCATAGTAAATATTTGAGGGGGTTGATTTTGGTGATGAGCTTTATCTTGTGTGCCAACATGTAATGTCTGAATTTTTGAGATGTAAACACTACTGCGAGGCATGATTTCTCAATGAATGAATAGTTTAGCTCATGCCCAACCATTGTCTTGCTGATGTAATATATAGCCCTTTTTGTTCCATTTTCATCATGCTAAGCTAAGAGGGCTCCAAGGGCTACTGTTGTTGCTGACATGTATAAGATCAATGGTTTCTTTGGGATGGGTGGCATTAAGACTGGTGGTGTTAGTAGATATTCTTTTATTTTTTTAAATTCCTCTTCACACTTGGTATCCCACTTATACACTACTCCCTTGTGAAGTAGGTGAGAATATGGGTTCTATTTATCCGCCAGTTGTGCTATGAATCGTCAGATGGATTGAAGTCTACCTTGGAGGCCTCTCAATTGTTTTAATGTCTTTGGTGCCTCCATCTCGAGGATTGCTTTTACTTTTGCTGGATCTACCTTGATACCCCTCATTGACACTATATATCTTACAAGCTTTCCTGATTGTACGCCAAAGACACACTTCTTTGGGTTTAGTCTAACCTTGTACTCCTCCAATCTGTCAAAGATGGCACTTAGGGTTGCTATGTGATCTTTTCTCTTTCTTGACTTAGCTAGAATGTCGTCAACATAGTCTTCAACTGTTTTATGAATCATGTCATGGAATATCAATGTCATGGCCCTTTGATATGTTGCTCCTACATTCTTTAATCCAAATGGCATTATGTTCCAACAGTATGTCCCCCATGGACAAGTGAAAGTTGTCTTATGTTGGTCCTCCTTAGCTATCATGATCTTATTTTACCCTGAGAATCTGTCCATTAGTGACAACATTTCATGTCCCACTATCATGTCTACTATCATGTCGATGTTGGGAAGTGGGAAGTCATCTTTTAGACATGCCTTGTTCAAGTCCCTAAAGTCTGTGTAGATTCTGATATTTCCATTAGGTTTTGAAACAGGTACCAAGTTTGATACCCATTCTAGATAGTCTGTCAGTCAGATGAATCTTGCATCAAATAGCTATTTTAGCTCCATTTTGACTAGTAGGGCAATTTGAGGGTGAATTTTTCGAAGCTTTTATCTGACAAGCTTTGCTTCAGGATACACTGCCAAGTGGTGAACCACGGTCTTTGGATCAAGTCCTGGCATGTCCGCATAACACCATGCGAAGTTTATTTGTCTTTCCCTTAGGAATGCTACTAGGAGCTCTTGCTTTTCTGATAGTAGTGATTCGGCATAGAATGTGATATGCAGGGTCTCCTCTGTTCCTAGGTTGATAGGATTGCATTTTTCTACCAAGACTGTTGACTTTTCCTGATGAATGGCTCTTAAAGGAAGATTGAATCCCCC
>VDFB02288910.1:0-45282 GCA_007258455.2 Sequoia sempervirens | reverse complement strand
GAGGTGTGTGAAAATGATTTGAAAGTGACCCCTCGGGCCCCTTTTAAACCTAAAAATTAGGGTTTTTTGACCCTCTAGGGTTGTCTTGCTAGGGTTTTGGAACCCCAAACCTATTTTTTTCCATTTGAGGCTTGTTTTTCATCATTTTATTGCATTTAGACATGTTTTAGCCTCCCAGACCCCTTCCATACCTGTCGGGCACTTGGTCACCTTTTTTCGTGAGATCACCCAAAAAAATGAAATTTTCATCCGATCTCTCAAGGGGGCATTATAATGGTATGTTTTCTCTCACCATGCAGCAGTGGGGAAAGTTTTTAAATATCAATTTTTTTTGGCTTCAATTGAGATTATTTATTCTTTGAACCAATGCAACAAGTGCATTGCTTCAAAGAGGGGCAAAATGTAGACAAGTAAAATATACCGATTGACATTGTGCATCTGATCCTGACTACTAACATCGTTTCATCCTGAATCATCCCTCAGTCTAACCATTTAATCAAATACCCCTATCTTATTAAATTCATCAATATTCCTCTCTTAATTAAATAAATCATTTTATCTATTCAAGTCATCTCTTTTGTTAATTAAATCAATTCATCTGATCTAATTATCCCTATTTAGTTAAATAATTAATTTTATTTGATTGAATCTCTAAAGTCTATTCATTAAATTAAATAAATTAAAACCTTATTTGATTTAATCTAACACCATTTGTTTTAATTAAATAAATCAAAACCCTTATTTAATTAATCTCTTACCATATTCCTCTCTTATTTGATTTAAATAAATCCATAAATTTGAGTCAAATAGGTCACATCATCTAACCTCTCTCAGTAAATTAATTAGCCCCTAATTAATTTAATTCGAAATCATGTCCCATCCTTTAGATTTTGCAAGTTGAACATGAAAATAGATTTAATTCATTTATTAAATCTCTATTTTCCTCACAAGGCATCTTTTGGAATATTCTCAATTTGAATTCAAAATTCCAAGTCAACATGTACATCCAAATAAGCAACTTCATCTATATGTTCGTCGGAGCCAAGTGGTACTATTGCAATTTCCCTTCCCTCTTGCAAATCATTTCAACAAATTTGAATTTCAAATATTTTCATTTATTGGCACAATTCTCAAATCTTGCACATCCTCTATCCATTCATAGATTGACAAGTGGCATCATGCCATTGGATAAATGTTAGTCCCACATTTCTCAAAATTTGGACATTCATCCATCTTGACATTCTATAAATAAAGAGCTCATATTTCCATTTGATCATCCACAAATTATGCAAAGTTATTATTGTAAAATATTTAGCCATTTCCATCCATCAATTTTGAGTTTTTAGCTAGGTTTTTGTAGATTTTGGTTTGGATCACTCACCATTCTTCATCAAAGTGGATCAATCTTCATCAACATATCAAATTTGCATCATAAGAGTTGGGAAAGGGCCAATTTTCACATCAAATTGGCACCAATTCCCCCATGGGATCATGTGTTTGCTTTTCTAATTAGGATTTAATCTTTGTTTTGTCATTTTCATTGTGTTCTTCACTATTTTCTTCCTAACTTGAGTTTGTAAATGGATTTCATGGGGAATCCTTGTTTTGGCTTGCAATCTCTTGTTTAACTCATTTATTCATGTTGTTTTGTAGGTACTAGGATTGGGGTTCGTGCACACACACACACACACACATATATGGGAAAGACTAAAATAGAAATACTAAAAGGAAAGAACATACATCACATTTGTACCTAGTCCCCAGTTTGCCAGTGTGGATCAGGGAGTGCTACACTCAACCCAACTATTGTTGCCATTAGAGGAGGTGTGACCACTTGGCTTGAAGGTGGAGCCGGTGAGATGAGGATTGCTTGTGGGGGTGAAGATTGTTGCATGTTGATAAGATTAGTTGTCATTGATGTCAAATGTGTGTTGCAATTTGTATAAGCGTTTTTGCAGATTTTGGCTTGGAGCACTCACCATTCTTTATCAAAGTGGATCAATCTTCATCAACATATCAAATTTGCATCATAGGAGTTGGAAAGGGCCAATTTTCACATCAAATTGGCACCAATTCCCTCGTGGGATCATGTGTTTGCTTTTCTAATTAGGATTTAATCTTTGTTTTGTCATTTTCATTGTGTTCTTCACTATTTTCTTCCTAATTTGAGTTTGTAAATGGATTTCATAGGGAATCCTTGTTTTGGCTTGCAATCTCTTGTTTAACTCATTTATTCATGTTGTTTTGTAGGTACTAGGATTGGGGTTCGTGCACACACACACACACACATATGGGAAAGACTAAAATAGAAATACTAAAAGGAAAGAACATACATCACATTCGTACCCAGTCCCTAGTTTGCTAGTGTGGATCAGGAAGTGCTACACTCGACCCAATTGTTCCTGCCATTATAGGAGGCGTGACCACTTGGCTTGAAGGTGGAGCCAGTGAGACAAGGATTGCTCATGGGGGTAAATATTGTTGCATCTTGATAAGATTAGTTGTCATTGATGTCAAATGTGTGTTAAAAATTGTATAAGCTTTTTTGCAGATTTTGGCTTGGAGCACTCACCATTCTTCATCAACATATCAAATTTGCATCATAGGAATTGGGAAAGGGCCAATTTTCACATCAAATTAGCACCAATTCCCCCATGGGATCATGTGTTTTCTTTTCTAATTAGGATTTAATCTTTGTTTTTTCATTTTCATTGTGTTCTTCACTATTTTCTTCCTAATTTGAGTTTGTAAATGGATTTCATGGGGAATCCTTGTTTTGGCTTGCAATCTCTTGTTTAACTCATCTATTCATGTTGTTTTGCAGGTACTAGGATTGGGGTTCACACACACACACACACACACACACACACACACACACACACACACACACATATATATATAGATGGGAAAGACTAAAATAGAAATACTAAAAGGAAAGAACACACATCACATTCGGACCTAGTCCCTAGTTTGCCAATGTGGATCAGGGAGTGCTACACTCGACCCAACTGTTCCTGCCATTATAGGAGGCGTGACCACCTGGCTTGAAGGTGGAGCTGGTGAGACAAGGATTGCTCATGGGGGTGAAGATTGTTGCATCTTGATAAGATTAGTTGTCATTGATGTCAAATGTGAGTTGAAAATTGTATAAGCTTCAAAGATAGTTGATATGTAGAGATATCATTTGGTGCAAGTCAACATTGAATTATGTGGATCTATTTGATGTCTAAGTGTGATGTGGAGGTTGGTACACATGTTCTAGTGTGTTTATATTATTTCTACATCGATATCTTTCCAATTTGGTGTGTCACACTTAGTGACAAATTGTAGAAGTTGTGTTTAAGGCTTTCATAGTACATATCCTAAGGCAGTGCCAGTGATTTGGTCTACATCCTTCTGTTGAATAATATTTAGTCTTGTGTTTCAAAAGATAAGTAAATAGAGATTTCAAAGTGTTATATCCAATATTTCAAGTCATTACACCTTCTATAGTGAAAGTTTAGTGACAAAATTCTGGCGTGTGCTCTAGTAAAGTGATGATGAAGGCTTGTTGGAATGCTCCACATTCCTTTGGAAGTGAAGACTTGTCCATGTGGTCTTGTGGACATGATCAGTGATGACCTATGCATGCCATATTATAGTATCAAGTGGTTTGGTGGTTTGCAAGTGCAATTTTCAAGTTACAAAGTATTATAGTTGGTTTCAGATGCTTAATTCTAACACATAACATATGTTTGTGTATTTGCATCAGCAGGAGATTGTACAGATCAATTGTATGAGTTTGTGTGGAAATTCTACATGTTTCAGAGTATCTCATGTTTGAAGTGCATGCATATCTTTCTTGTTTTCAATACTGCACAATTGTTTTAAGTAAGTTTGTGAAGATATGTTGTTTTTGAGGTTGACTAAGGTATATTATTGTTGTGCACCACAAGTTCATGTTTGAGTAGAGTTCAAGGAGTGTTTGTAGATGGTGTATGAGTCATGTTGACTCATCTTGAAGAGATGTAAATAATGTTACATCATTTTTGTATATTGCCAATGAATATGCAAGCTGACATGCTACATGTTTTATTATTTCTTGTTTGTGGCCGACTAAATTTTTATTTTACAAGGATGTAAATGATATATATTGAAGATAAAAGTTGTGGAGATGATGATGGAAGTGTGTGAAGATGTCTAAGTGCATGAGAAAAGCATGACAAGACCCACTATAGATCTAGTGAGCAGAATTGATGAATACTAGTGGTTGAAGCCATAATGCCAATCATATTTCAATTGATCCTTCTTTCAATTAGTGAGTAGTGGGTTCCTTAGGTTCTAGCCCCTAAAACAAATTCAAGGAGTAGTTGCTTCCTTGGGTTGTCACCCAAAACCAAATTATAAACTATTTTTATTTGTGGGGCTGGATTAGGACAATAGCTCGTAGCAACATTTCTCACAGTGGTTTTCCCCTATGGGTTTTTCCACGTAAATCTGGTGTCATATGTGTTCTTGTGTATGCGCTTATTTTCTTTCTTATCTCTTTAAGTGGATGAATTCTTAATTAATATAACTTAGCTTCAACAACAAATAATTTGGATTGAATTTGAAGCATACTGATTCACCCATGATGTGTTCAACAAAGACACCTGCCACCACCTCAACCTCTTTGCCACTACACCCGTCGCTGCCTTGACCTCCTCCCTTTCGTCGTTGACATCCTCACCCCCTAACTCCTATGCACCGACATTGACCATGGGGGCATTTATCAAGAAAATCGGGGCTAGACCAGTCGTTGCCTACCACACAACAAAACTGTGGATGACTCTGACATCATCAGTTGCTAATAGAAGGTTGGTCATCATTTTTTGACCCATCGTTGCTAATAGTGATGTCCACGATGGTCAGGCGAGGAAAATCACTTGCTTAGACTGTGCTCCTCGTCGATCGAACATTCATGGGAGGCATTAGAGAAATGGTTTGTACATACCTAAACTATCAGGCGACCTGATGCCAATAATACGAGACAATGATGTGATCTGATCGCCCTACCAAGAGTCAATCACGATGCATCCTCTATAGCTATCACTTGTTAATGGGCCATATCCCCATCCTCCTATAAGGATGCCATCTAATGTCACACATTTTTAAAGAATCCAACTGTAATAACCAAAAAGAAACATCCCCATAGCACCAGTCATGCACTAGAGGGTATGTGTGCGCCATGGGTGTACTAGGAGCCAAGCCCTAGGGAAACCCAACTAACGTCGTTCACCTAATCTTCTCAAATTCCTACACATTTAGTAACATGTACAATGTGAGGCTATAGTACTCATAATGTGCATATCGCCCGAGGTCATGATAAATATGAGGCAACATGCTTTGAACCCAAGTGAAAATGGTCTCATGTTCCTCCATCGCTTGAATACAATGGACAAAGCCTTTGTGTAGGTGTGAGCCTTGTTGATCCATTGCAATGCAAATGACGACTATAAAAATCATGACTTAATGGATGAGTGGTATGGCCACTTACCCCTGCTTGAGCCACTTGATAAATGTGGCTTGTGGTGTCCCTTGGGACCACCCTCTTGATATAGTACTACTGCCTTGCATAGGCATCTTGGGCACTCTTATCCTCATTGTATGAAACATGTCATCCCCAGATGGGTAGCCTAGTGATGTAGTAGTCATTGTCTAGGGTGACAGTCATCTCTCCCATCGAAAGGTGGAAGGTGGAGGTGTCAATGTACCAGTGCTCCATGAGTGCCATCAACATAGGTGTATGATATTAGATCTTTGGCATGGTATAGACCCACTAGAGACTGACCTGTTGCAACATGTCATGATCATATGGGTGCAACTCATTATTGTGATCTTGCAACAATGTAATAAGTGACCTGCTATTGTGCTCATGAATCTTAAGCCAAGCATGCAAATACACATGTTCCATGTTAGTTCCTTCTACATCATCATTAAAAAATTCTAACTCTACATCAGATTTTGCATAAGTTCACCTTTGGGATGAAGGTGCAACACACAGACGTTTGTGCGACACACTAATGTCTGAGGTCGAACACCTCTCATTGACAACATACGGTTGGGATGCCAATGTCGTCAGAGGTCACTAACATGCTATTAGGATGATAGTGAGCTAGCTGGATGCCTGCACTACTCGGGTAGGAGAAAAATCTAAAAAAACAATGAAATCAATAGTAGGGTGAAATATTTTTGTACCACGTTAGGCTCATCACTTGTCGCTATCATTGCATAGAGCTGCTCGATCCTTGGGCCCATGTACTCTTGTCTGCGAGGCATTTTTATGAATCTTCTCTCACAAAATTCAACAAGATCCTTGTCGTGAATAGTGAAAATGACCCTTCTATGGGCCCACTCGGGTATATACATAGGCTATTTTTTCCCATTTTTCGTGGAAAAAATATTCCTTCCTTCTTATTTTCACCCCACCTAGCTGGGGGAAAAGGGTGCATATATTCACCTCTTCATCATATTTTTCTTCTAAACCATCAAATTTTCTTAAGCTTTATTCTCATTGTTGTAGCTTCTTTTGATTTTTGAAATTGACTTAAATTTGAGTTTTGTAGAATGAAACTTCATTACTAGTGTTGTAGTTTCTTGCTAAGCTTGAATGTTGAGGGCATCACCAATATCTCCATACTCAACCTCTGTGACCTCTATAGTATCCTTTTTGCACACAAATTTGTAAAATTTTCAAAATTTTGATCTTGCAACTAGTGTTTTCTAAACTAGTTTAGTGTAGCTGATTTTTCTCCAAAAATTTGGCTCACTAAAGTGGGGGTAAAATATAGTATCATAAAATTGCACCCCATGGAAATTTTTCACTTGCACATTTAGTCCGTTGTATTTATGGCACCTCGCCGCATGAATGACAAAACCTTATGAGTCAAAATTTCATGATTTCAACTCCATAAGGGACAATGATGAAGCATTAACAATCTGCCACCTCGTTTCTTGTAAATTTTTGAATTGGATATTTGCGCAACATGCAAATGTATGCATGAAACACAAGCGCCCCCAAAATTTTCAAGTTTAAATGAGAGAATCTCACAAACTTTTCCTATGATATGCGCCATTTAGGAAGAATCATGAGTGTAACAACTCCCCCCACCCATACATAGGGAATAGTTAACATTATTCATCCAACATGTAATATTATCTCCTTTACTACTATTATATTGATCTATAATATTGTAGTTATACACTTATCAATATTACTGTTGTCACCTAGAATTGCACCCTGTGCAGAGTTTACAATAAACTGAGCATTCTAGAGCAACATGGGATCATCTCAAGGTTGTGGGTCACCTATAACTGAAATGAACCTCCAGAGAAGGCCGAATTCCTTTGGGTATCACCTAAACTATTGATTCTTTGAGAGAAAAGAGGAAGAAGATGCATAAATTAAAAGACCACACTAGGATGATACACCGAATGATAAGAAATCATGAAATGAACACAAAAAGAACATACACTTGAAAGACCAATTGCTATTCTCAGAACAACATCTTTCAGATTTAATGCTTGTCTTTGTAACAGGTTTGGTCTACATACGCATCTCAGGAAGGAAAGATTGATTTTCACAACTCTAAGATATGAATACAGTATTATGGAAAACACAGTTAGAAACTTGCAAGCTCAAAAAGAAAGATACAAAAATGAGAATCATACAAATATGAAGACAAAATTCCAATGTAAACTCTGTGTCGTATTCAAGATTCCAGTTGAGTTACAAAAAACATACATTGACTGAGAAAGGATTGATTGAAAATCACTAACTCTTCAGAGTGTGCAATTAGAACTATTTATAAAAAGGCAAAAAATGCCTTATATACAAACTGATATGTCGACCCCTTAGGGCTTACAAAAATATCCTGATTTGGAATAGATTTTCCCCTAGATCTTTTTCTGAGTTAATGCTGAAGATCCTGCATGTCCCTGTTGTTGGTGTCGGTGTGAAGAACTGCTCCTAGAAGCCCCTTTTAGATATTCTTTCGGCTACCACATTTATTCAATCCATCATGTCTAGTTGAGCTACTTCGGCCAACCATGAATGCTCTGATCCTACAATAGATACATGTCGCCCTTCATCCTGTTGACGCTCTTTGGACTGCTGCAGTTTACCCTTAGATTTCTCTGATTGGCCGAGTGAAAACCACACAGCCCTGCAGCTAGTCAAAAGTCATTTTGAATGGAAATGCATCTTGGCAAGGCACTGAAAGTGTCTTGCCAATGCGATTATGTATCTTTACAGCTTTAGAAGTTGTGTTGATACCACCAAAACCATCGGTAAGACAAACAGATTCGGCTAGAAGTCCCAGTGAGCACCATTAAGCCACACAGATATCCTTTGCCTGGTAACTCCATTGTTGTCGGCCAGAGATTATATGTTCAGTAAGACCTCCTAAAGAGCCCTCCATCTCTTGGCATAGTCGATATGACTCCTGGAGGTGATCTCTTGTCAAGCTCTTTTATTTACCCCGAGCTCACTCCTCTCCTCTGGGCTCGAGCTCCTTTAGTTTTCGGTGAGATCCTACCAAGTCGGCATGACCTCATGGTGAAACGTTCATCCTACGGTGAGCTCTTTTGTATCACTGTGGCACCTTGTAGAACTCCCTCTCTCCCTGGCAATTTCCATTTCATTTTGAAGGCTTCACTGCTCGGCAAGACTCACACCAAGGTATGAACCCTCGGCCAACTTCTTTTCCTTCGACCTAACTCATTCCAGTCGGAAAGAGGTTGCCCTGAGCTCATTATGTTATTCCAAAGACCTCCATGTTCGGTGATATTCATGGTGGGCACCTTTTGTTTTGGTAAGAGTCTTGTCTCGGTGAGGGCTCGTTCTCTTGTGTTTAGTGGTCGGGGAGACCTATCAGGTCGGAAAGAGTCAGGCCGATCTCCCAATGTTACATCGATGGCCACCTCAGCCGGTAGGACATCACGCATTCACCAAGACTCTATAGCGAAAACTCCCTCCTCCACCAAAAGCTTGCTTTGAGTTCGAAGAAAGCTTGCCTAATACACATTTAGCTTGAAAAAATGTGTATTAGGCAAGCTTTCAGATTTCGTCGACCAATCTTTCCTAATACACATTTAGTTTGAAAAAAATGTTGTTTGCACTTTTTCATATAGAGATGAAAATTCCAAATTTTCTTCCAAATTTTCTTCATTGTCGTCACTTATGTAGAGTTTGTTATAAAGTTCCAAAATGGCATTTTGCTTCCCGCCACACCAATAGAAATATTTTGCGTACTCCTCCGTTCCCCTATAAAATGCTTTGAAATTCTTATAGTTGAAAATCTCTTTGGAATTTAGCCCCATAGCCAATAATAAAAGTAAAACAGATATTTTTTTTTTTGTCTACACGAATCCATATCTTTTTTATTTTTTTATTGAGCTCTAATCTTGATCTTCCTCCCCAATCTGAAATTATAGTACCAATATAGATAATGTTTCCCAACAGTTTTCGTTCCCAAGTGTAATAAATACCGGGACTTCTTACTATTTGATTGACCACGACTCTGTAATTTCCATTTATTACAAAAGTTCCTTTAGAATTCATCAAAGGAATATCTCCCAGATATAAAATCTAGTTCTGTATCTCTGCACGAGTTTTTTTTTCTTAATCAATCTTGCTGGTACACATAATTTACAGTGATATGTAAGAGACATATATACAACATCTCTCTCTTTAATGAAATGTTCTGTTAATTTATATTTAGAACCAAAAAGGCTAAATTCTCTTTCTTTATTTGGACTTTCAATTTTTGAAAAATTATTGAGTTCTTCTGCTAAGCCTTGATTAATAAAATGACAAAATCCTTCAAGTTGTATTTTACCAAATTGGGGAATTGTAAATATTCCTTTATTTTCATCTAATCGCATTGGATGTTTCCTACATATATAAAGTATATTGTATATTTCGATATTTATTCCTTATTGATCTATATGAATAAATTAGACAAAAAATTGACATGTATATTTTTTTGTTCACTCTATCCCAAAAATAGAACAAAAAGAAGTCCTTTTTAAATCTTTCTTAAATATACGATGGGGAGTAGACAAATGTGGATTTAGTGTATTATAATTGTAATTGCAATGGGGGACTCAAAATCTTTCAAAATCCTTGGAGGAACCGATAGGGACTCTAAATCCCTAACCTATTTCCTATTGGAAAAGTGGAAATCCCCCCTACCTAGGGGCTCTAAATTGGTTATACGACATATCTGAGTGATAAAGAAGGATACGTGAAGTGAAATACCCTACATAACATATCTGATTGAAAAAGAAAAATAGACTTTCCCTTAGTTCAAACTAGATCTAGGGATGGCGGCATAGCCAAGTGGTAAGGCAGGGGACTGCAAATCCTCGATCCCTAGTTCAAATCCGGGTGTCGCCTTGATAGCGCAAATAAGGTTAAAGGAATGTCAAAGTATCCATTTGCACTCCATGTATTTTGGAGACAACTTGTGTAGCTTCAGATCCTATTGCTAATATAGCAAATAAAATTTGATTTTATCGTTAATGTCTGATCCTATAGGTAGTTGAGAGTAACTAGTTGCAAGAACTAATTTTTAGAAGTCTCTACTATCGACTTATCCTTTCAGAATAGGAAGATAGAGGATTTTCACTTTGCACTATCCTTATTAGTTACATTATCATCAAGAATCAATAATGATATTATTCTTTTTTATAAAGAGAGGGATTCATCTGGATATAAAAAGTTCGTGTGGTCCTGAATCCTTAAAATAAGGTTTCGGGACATTCGAAACCTTATATCCATAGAGAATTCGACGTAACATAGATAACAAATAAATGGAAGTTAATATCATTCCAATTGCCGCTATTGCAGTAATAATGATCCGAAAGGTCAAAGAATATTTATGATTAGTAATTATTCCCTAAAATATCATAAATTCTGTTACAAAACCACTCATTCCTAGCAATGCAAGAGAAGCCATTGAAAAGCTACTGAACATAGTAAATATTTTAGGCATTGGTATAGTGATTCCTCCCATTTCATCAAGGAAAAGAGTACATATCCTATCATAACTTGTTCCTACCAAGAAAAAAAGTGCAGCACCAATTAATCCATGAGAAATCATTTGCAAAATGGCTCCATTGAGCCCTATAGATGCCGTGGAACCAATTCCTATAATTACAAAGCCCATATGAGATATTGATGAATAGCCTATCCTTCTTTTCAAATTGCGTTGACCCATAGAAGTGAGAGCTGCATAGATAATTTGTAGTGCTCCTATTATTATCAACCACGGCGAAAACAAAGAATGAGCATGAGGTAGCAATTCCATATTGATCCGAATCAACCCATATCCTCCCATTTTCAATAGAACTCCGGCCAAAAGCATACATGTACTATAATGTGCTTCCCCGTGAGTATCTGGTAACCAGGTATGTAAAGGAAAGATTGGCAATTTTATTGCATAAGCAATCAAAAACCCTAAATATAATAGTATTTCAAGTGTGATGGGATAATCTTTTTTAGCTAATAATTCGAAATCGAATGTTGGCCCATGAGATCCATAGAGACCCATACTTAAAGCTCCCATTAAGATAAACATGGAACCACCCGTAGTATACAAAAGAAATTTTGTGGCTGAATATAGACATCTTTCCCCCCCCCCCACATGGATAAAAGTAGGTAAACAGGAATTAGTTCCAACTCCCACATGAGAAAGAAAAGTAGAATATCTCGAGAAGCAAATAATCCCAATTGGCCACTGTACATTGCCAACATCAAGAAATGCAATAATCGCGGATTTCGAGTAACTGGCCAAGCAGCTAAAGTAGCTAAAGTAGTTACAAATCCCGTTAATAAAATAAGTCCGATGGAAAATCCATCAATTCCCAGTTTCCAATGAAAATGGATAAGATTTATCCAGTTATAATCCTCTTCCAATTGGATTAATGAATTATCAAAATGATAATGATAACGGAATATATAGGTCATTAAAAGTAGATCTAATAAGCAAATACCTAGAGTATACCATCGAATCATTTTATTTCCTTTATGGGGAAATAATGGGATTAATAACCCCGCAGATATGGGCAAAATAACAATTATTGTTAACCAAGGTAAATTACTCATAATGAAGAGAAAAGAGACTTTCGATATCAAAACCCATGCTTTCAATTTTGGATCGAGTATGGGTTTTGATCAGTGAAAGAAGAAAAGGAGAATGAAAAATATGTATGGGATGGATCTAACTATTTTTCTTTTTTTATGGATCAGTAAGCTAGACCCATACTGTGAGTTGTTTCATGCCATAAATAAACATGCACACTTAAGAAATCTATTGGACAAGCCGATTCATAACTCTTACAACCTACGCATGTCTTCTGTTCTTGGAGCGGAAGCAATTTTCTTAGCTTTACATCCTTCCCAAGGTATCATTTCTAATACATCTATGGGACACGCTCGTACACACTGGGTACAACCAATACATGTATCATAAATTTTGACTGAATGTGCCATTGGATCTAAGAACTCCATTAGTTATCATATAAAAAGTTTTTAATTGAATAAGATTTTTTAATATATGGCCAATGATGATATATTATGAATATAAAGCAAATCAATAATTGTATTATTGGTGATATAATGAATAGATTTAGATTCTATCTGTTTGTTTTGCCTGCCGACCTCATCTTCATTATGTCCGAGCTCTTCCTTTCTATCATTAAGACTTCCACTGGTGGGAAGAAGTCTTCCCAAACTTCTTGTGCTACACCGAAGGCTCCTCCGTAGTCGGTATGACCTTTGGGTGACATCATCGGTTGGCTAGTCCTTCATGTTTTGGTGGGGCCTCCTTGCAGTTGGCAAGACACTGAACGTCAGTGAGACATTTTCTTTAGTGACGTTGCCTTTCCTATCGGGGAGACATTGAGCCTTTGGCATGACCTCATGCCAAGTCCAAAAAACCTTTGGCAAACTCCTTCTTCGGCAAGACATTTGACATTGGCAGGACATTCCGGCGAAGTCCCAACTCCTTTTCCAAAAGCATCCCTCTCTGAGATTCTTCACACGTTGGTGAGAGATTGAATCTTTGCTGGGACCTCTCCCCGAACACTGTAGGTCTCCTCGAAGCCCGTAGTCACCAAGAGTCTTGCCAATGGCAATTGAATGGCCTATCGGCCAAGGAAAATATACACAGTAAGAGGTCATACCGAACCTTCTCTGTTATAGCGATAGCTCTTGATCCAGGTGGATCCAAAAGACCTCAAAATTTCACAGTCTCAAAATCTCACAAAAACAACACTAATACATAGAGTTCGCCGACATGATCCTGATGCAACTTGAACGGGCTCAAAAGGAGTCCATATGCAGAAGTTATGCTTGGTCAAAGGTTTGGTCAAACAAGCAAAACAGGTGTCCAAAAAGGTGAAAATTTGATTGTCTCAAATCCAAGTAAAATTTACACCAAGTCGTAGTGCTTGTTGTGCTGATTCCAGAACTATCTTCGATATTGAAAATGGAGTCCGTATGAGCAAAATAGAACCAGTCAAAGTTTTAGTCAAAAATGATGATGTCAACATGTGACATGGCAGTTGACTGGATGGTGACGTGGGAATTACAGGTGATGTGGCAAAAATCTCACAAAAATTCATGTACCATGTATTATTTTTGAAAATAAAGTGTGGAGGCTTATTTTATCTCACAAAAATCCATCGGATTTTGTGGGATCCCAAGAGGATTTGGTGGGATCGGATTTTGTGGGATTAAAACAAAATCTCATAAAAATAAAAGACAACTAATGAATAAAAACAAATACCAAACCAATATAGCCCATAAATGGAGAAATGGCATGGGCATCATAAACAAATTAAAAATGGATTTTAAGAGGGTTGTTATTATTTGTTGTAAACGAGGAGTATTTGTTAGTAATTTGTTGTTTTATTAATTATGGTGGTTTTGGCCACAATAGCCAAAATTATGTATAAAAGGAGGTGTAGGTGATTGATTTTTCAATTCAAGTTTTTTGAGAGAATTTTTATGCCTTTGTAAGAAAATTTTAGAGAGTGTTTGGAGGAGAATTTACAAGGTGTTTTTTTTTATACACCAAAAATTGTAAAGTGTGAGTGAGATTGTGAGGAGATTATTGGAAGCTTGGAGAATTGTAAGAAGGCATTTTCAGGTGCTTGGAAATCTTAATAAAGTGGTCCAACATTGAGAAGCGGACCCAAAGACGTAGCTCAAATTGAGCGAACTCCGTTATCAAGTGTGATCTCTCTAATTCTTCTTTGTCTCATTATTTCTTTCTATGTTTTGATTCCTTTAAGTTTCTCAATTTATGTTCTTGAATCTAGTTGAAGTTAAGTATTCTTTCTTGTAAGAATTTCAAAAGTTTAGACACAATCACGCATTAATGCTGCAATCAGGGATTAAATCTGTATTGGATTAAGTTTTTGAATTACTTTAACGTCCTAGTTTATAGATCAGCTCTACAGGCTCGTTTGGCGTGACTGAAACTAGGTCTCAGCGACCTGCTCAAGATGGAATGAATCAAGCAGTCAGTCGGCCAGACAATAGGAGAGTCCTGCCAACCTTTCCCCTTAGATGAATTTTCATGCCGAATACTCCTAGGGTAGCTTCTCCCACCAAGTTCCTTGTGACATAGCAACAGATGCAGAGTCCCTACCCTTGTGTGAATGTCCCATTGCCTCTAGAGACCTGACATTTGATTATCTTGTTTGTTTTAACTGTAGGTGAAAAAGAGGCAACAATTACATTGAATCTCTTTTTGGGTTAAATGGTCTAGTAATTGAATATGTACCTATAAGTTTACTTCTATATATATTATAATTTTACAAATTGGCAAGTAGTTGTTAATGAGCTTATTTAAGATTTTGTTTGGATGGTACTCCTATAATTTTTTGATTGTAACATAAATAGGACATAAAACTAACTTTAAATGGAACTTGTGCAGATGACCATCTATATAGACATATCATTCTAGATGTTATGGAACCATTTACATGTTCATTTTCTCTTCTTGTAAATACTTTGACATGCATGCTTGATCGATAGTTTAATTTCAATTCAAAGTTGGAGAAAATTGTAAGGATGAATACTACATCCCTAACACTTTCTCATTCTTCTCATAATCACCTTGATGCTTTATCTATAGTTTATTGATTTTTAAATCTACACGTTCTCTTATCTATTTCTACATGTACAAGTTATATCAATTGGGCTATGATGGATTTTTTCATTATCCAAGTGAATTGGATTGGTGCAACATGATTTTCTTATGAAATGTGATTATTGACCTCTTAAATTTCATCTTACATTACATGATTATTTATCTTGCAAAATTTTATACTTTTACCATGTTCATTTATTCTCAAACTCACATGTTTAATCACTTACATAATTTGTGCAAAACCACTTAGAGGGGTCACATATAATATATTGAACTAATATTTTATATGTACATATGATTGTTGTATCCCTCTAGGAATTTTGCACCACATCCACCATGGTTCTAAGATTGATTATTTATTCATAGGACATAGTTGGTATTATTCATGCAACATGTAATATTATCTCCTCTATTACTATTATATTGATCTATAATATTGTAGGTACACACTTATCTTTATTACATTGAATATCTTTTTAGGTTAAATGATCTAGTAATTGAATATGTACTATAAGTTTACTTCTACATATTATAATTTGATAATTAGCAAGTAGTTTTTTATTAGAGGGTAAAAAATGGGTTTTGATGGGGCCCAAAACCCAGTACAAAGGAAAGCAAGCTGCACAAAAGATAAACCATAGACCAACAACAACTCCTTAGCAGGCTCAAAAGATTAATAGGACTACACACACTACATATTACAAACAATCAAGGGCCTAATACCCGAAACCAAATTGGTTTTAAACCAGGACCAAAAACCTAATTAGTTACACAAAGAACCTGCCTACATCTACCAAGCATCAACAAAGTAGCCGCTCATGGAATAAACCACTAAGCCAAGATAGATAATCATCACTAAAAGAGCAAAGAACACAATGGTATGAACCACCAATAAAACCAAACACCCCACCTCAATGGGGGATTTTTTATCCACCGGTTAAAACTATAATAAATCAGCTTCCCTGCAACACAAACTCACCTGGTAACATGAAACCAACTCCAGTTCCACCTCTAAAGGAGTGAGCTCTCCTCTATTGGAGAGGAGGAAATAATCAACAAGACCACTGCAACTAGACATCACCAGCACCCTCAACCTCCACCTGCATAGGAGAACTACCCACCTCAATAAAAACAACTACTAAGGGGGGACCACCTCCATAGGACCAAAGGAGAAATCCAACATAGTAGCCAAGCATGGAACTGTAGCCTCCTTTGGAAAGCCCTGCACTAGGAATAAAACCATCTAGGATCTAGGACTAAACCTTGAAAACCACCCAACTAAGAGAGTGAGGCCACAACTAATCTTAATAGAGTCCAAAGTAGTAGGACCCTTCAACCAACAAGTCAACAACAAAAAAGAACCCAAAGCAAGCACCACAACCAGGTAAACCTTCAACAACAACCTTAGGCCCAAAACAACTAGCTCCATCCCCACCTCTAATAGAATGAGAATAGAGATCCCATTTGATGAAGGAATAACAAAAGCACCCCTAACCAAAAACATCAACTAGGAGAACAAAATCCCAACCAAAAGAGCCCCACCAAAAATGAGGGAGATGGACATAACCATTAGCTCCATAAGAAACTCAATGGAATCCACACAATGACAGGGCAAAGATAGCCTATCCCAAACCAACAACAAAGCAAAATTAGCAACCATCAACCCAAAAAAAATGGGGTTCAAAAACACACAAGCAGCCCACATGCCAACAAAGAGAAAAAGGAAGAAACAAAAGACAACACAAAGGAAGCAAGAAGAAGAGCAAGCCAACAATAGGAGCCCCCAAGCCTCTCTAATATGCTGAATAGGGACAAAGAAAATCCCAGTCAACAACCAAACTCCCTTTAAGCAACCAACACACTCCCACATCCCCTGTAAAGAGGGAAGCTAGAAAACAACAAAGAGTCACCAAAAAAGCATCAGGAAGAAGCATAGGAAGAATAAGGAAAAAAAAGAAACAAAAAGAGCCAACACTAAGAAACCCCAAGCCCTCCAACTACGCCGAGTTGGAGCAAAAATAACCTCAAACCGCAACTTTCCATCCTCAGAAAGACCAACACACACCCTCAGCTAAGAAGGCAGCTAGAAGAAAAGCAAGAGGGGAAGAAAACCCAACTTCCATTTGGGTTAGCATCCACAACACTGTCAACGTCCACAACACAGACAGTGATAGCATCTTCAGCAGTGATCAAAAATCCATCTCCTACCCTCAACACAACTCCCACAACACCAAAAGGAGGAGGAAAGGACAGGAGATCCCAACCTAGCCAAAGCCCACAAACCACCAAAGCCCCACGAAAAAGTAGGAGAGCTTCCCAACCAATCACATCGCCTTCATCGTCTTCATTGTCAAATCCACCATCCTCCTCAGTGTTCAAAAAACCCCCTCTCTTGCTATTCTCATCGTTGCTCACCTGCATCTTCCTCCTCTCTCTAGATATTGATGTTAACAATAATTAGCATGTAGTTGTTAATGAGCTTGTTTAAGATTTTTATTGGATGATACTCCTAGAATTTTTTTATTGTAACATAAACAGGGCATGAAACTAACATTAGATGGAACTTGTGTACATGACCATACATATGGACATATCATTCTATATGTTATTTCCATTTACATGTTAATTTTCTCTTCTTGTAAATACTTTGACATGCATGCTTGATTGGTAGTTTTAATTGTAATTCAAAGTTGGAGAAAATTGTAAGGATGAATACTATATCCCTAACACTTTCTCATTTTGAACTTGAAAAATAATGATGATGCCCAATTTTAGAAAGCATAAATCTAAAACCTAAAACTAATGAAGGTAAATTTAAACCCTAAATTGAAACCAAGTATGATATTAAATCAAATAAATTTTCATAATTAAAATATGACTTGAAAAATGAAGTTTGTCTAATGTTAATTTAGAATATTTAAAAAATACATCTACATCAACATAAATCAGTCTAAACTAATAAATGAATTAGCTAGAACATGATGATTGAACATAAATGAACATGATAATTTAGGATTTCAATTAATCATGAATAGATTAAACACACTTAACTAGATTGACACAAAGAGAGTATGAATGTTAATACATTTTTGAATCAAACACATAACCACATAACCTTGAAAATATCAAGAGAAAAAAATACCATGTAACCTTGAAGAGATCATGCATAATTCCATCTAGGTGATATAATTTCTAATTAGATATCTTCATAAGCACATCATGGAGCTCATCTAGAAAGTAAGAGGTTAATCATAAGCTATATGTGCATAGTGGATCAACTTGGAAGGAACAATATCTAGGAATTTTAGTAGAGAAAATGTTCAACATAACAAATTAGATGATTTATTGGAAATAATTTTTTTGAATGGGTAAATAAAATACCTTAGTGGCTATATAATTTGTTCTAGGAAAGACAAATAAGCAACTAGGAGACCTAGAAGCTCTACCTAGATAATAATTTTGAGTGATTTTTTTTATAAAATTAAAAAATTATTTGGTACAATAAAAAGATAAACATTATAAGAGAAATCCTCATAAATTAATAATTGGATTGATTCACGAGCCCTACTTTATTCTATATTTAAAAAAATATTGTATTAATATGGGGAATATTTATTATCTAGGAGACATTGGATAGAATAATTAAGATTCTAAAGGATCATCCTTTTGATCTTAGTCCTTTTAATAATGTTAATCTTCATATGATTCTAGATCATCCTAGCCAGTGATTAATTTTGCATCACCCAAATATAGATCAAAAGGGTCTAAGAGTATTTTAGTTTTGGTTTATAATTTTTCAAGGAAATGACATACTTGGATGAGTTATGAGGGGTTAAGAGAATATTCTAGCTAACTTAAACTAAAAAAATATAGTTGTATCTTTAATACTAGCCTATTTCACATTTTATAGTAGTGTGTTGCATCTTGAATAGTAGCTTATGATAAGTTTGGCAAGTAACTTTAATAATAACTATGAATTTAGTAATATTTGGAAAATTTCATTAGAAAGGTAGAAATGATAGATTATAATAATGACAAATGATTGCATTTACTCTAGGGGACATCTAAGATTGCCTTAATTTTCTTAAATAAACTTGTCTTATGTCTCTAGCCTAACCATAAATACCACATGTTTTTTTTGGTTATGTAGGCATTTTAGAATGCAAAAATCTAGATGTTAAGAGTAGATGAACTTGTATTTTATTGACTTGTTCCTTTTAGCATTCATTAATATTCTTATAGGGCCATGCATTTTGTTTCCCATTTTTGTTAGAATTAGGGTACAACCATCATTTTTTGGCTATTATACTTTATTTTTTATGCTTTTCATCTTCCGTGGAATCAAAGATGTTCATTTGCATATGGGAAGTTGTTTCACTCATTAGAGTTAATGTATAATTATTCATTGGAGTTAATGTCTAATTATAATAATAGTTGGGCCATTACACTAGGTAGAATGGAGAATAATCAAGCAAGAAATAAAAGAAAATAATTGATAATTCTATAGTGATTTATAAAATAAAATAAATCAACTTTCATACTATAGATAGTCAAAACCCAAGTATAATTAGTCTAAAGTGAGGTTATTAAAGGTGTAGACAAGTAAATGCCTATGTGCACATATAAGGAAGAGAATATACAAAGCTTAATTATTTTTTCTATGGGCTTCGCAAAACATTTTAGTGTTTATAGTTGTTTTAAGCCATAGTTTTTAGAGCATGTAGAAGATAACATTCATCTTGGGAATTTACTAGCCATTTTCTTATTTTTGTGTGTACCATGAGTTTAGGTTCTTCTTATCCCAATGTAGCATGCGAAGATAGTTCATATAAATAATTTAATGAAGATATAATCGTTCTAGCTTCTACTTGGCATATGATTTGGTTATTAATTTGTGTAGTTACTATGTTTGCTTATTGTAAGGTGAAAAATTGCATACATGCAATTTTGGCACTACAAATTGTTCTTATTTTAGTGTCCTTTATTGTAGTATATTTTACGGACCATTTTAGCCCTTTTTTAGCTTAGTTCTTAATCTAACTACAAATATTTTTGGTTTTTTGTGTATTAATGTTATTTCAATATATATTTTATTTTTCTTGTATTCAATATGACCATTTTGTAATTTTTTCATTCATTTCTTCTTGGAAAATAACACAATTACATAGACATATGTGCAAGCACACTAATTTTCTACAACAATACGACTATTTGAACTTTTTTTGGCATCAACATTTATATCCTTTTTAATTTAATTTCTTTGTAACTGTCATTCACCCAAGCTTCTCTAGGATTCCTCTCCCAACTTCTTTGTCAAAGATATTCCCTTAGATGATTGAGATTTTTAATGGAAATTATTCTTCCCTCCAAATTTCTTTAAAAAAAATGGCTCTAATTATCATTCTCTTGCATCTCTCTACAACATCTAGCATTTTACTTTATCATCATGAAGGTCTCTCCATTTTCAAAGGATAGATTTTTATGATTTATCCATTCCTTTTCTTGTTTTATTTTATATCTCATTATTTCCTTGTCATCTCTAGATTCTACATCTCACATATTTATCTTTTCATATGCACATAAAAATTCAACTTCCTCATATCATTTAGGTTCCTCTAAATGCAAAAAGAACAAACTAAGGGATTGACCATCATGGGAAGATCCTGAGTAGTTGCCAATTTTTTCATGTCGCAACTATACATGCTCTAAATATTTAGCTCATAATGGAGATTTTGCATACCTAATATCTAGTTGTATCTCTCTCCTTTCTATATTATAGGCTTCTTTATCTTTACAAAATTATAGCATGCTTTGTTATCTTCTTCAATTTTTGTAGCATTTTTATGTTTTATTTTGCATACATTAGGACCCTATGTGTAGGATATTCTTAATTCTATATATGAACTCTAGTTTTTTTTATATTTGAAGATGGATACATGGAATCCAAAAAATAGTGCATATTCTAGTGACACTATAGGCATGCTGGTATTAAGTCTAAAATGCCTCTATAATCATTTCCTTGTTTCTCTATTACTCCAATTTTCTATTTATATAATTTATTTCTAGTGTTTAGTTTTCTCTTTATTTCATTTCGAGTTTTCCATTTTCCAACTATATATATATTTTTTGATACGTAAAAAAATATATTAATTTAACTAAAAAGATTTTACATTCAACACTGTAAGTGTCCAGAAATTTCAAAAATACCCAAACCACCCAGAAGCTACACCAACCTGAAAAAACAATGCACTAGACCCACCAAAGTAGCTATCAAATCCCAACCTAACCTAACCACTAGATGAGAGGCACAACTTCAAACAAAAACATAAAGCATTACATAGGAAAACTGCAACTTAATCAACCCACAACACACCGTCTGGAATTAAGAAATGCCAGAAGAGGCGACGCCAATCCACACCACTCAATGGTTCTAGAAACAAGAAGTGTTTCAGGAAGATTAGCTCGCACCTCACTCATTCACGATGTTGCCTAAGGTCTTCACCAAAGATTTCCATGATGAATGGGAAAATCTCCAACCTCTTCCTGGGAACTAGAGCCCTTTATAGGTCTCGTGGTCATGGCACACCAACACCCGAAACAACAATGATAATCACGTCCATTGCACCTTCCAAAAGATTCTCCCACACCAATTTCCTTGCTATTAACATTGCCATAGCTCGTGGCACCCCCAAGTCCAGAAGTGAGGCAAGAAATTTGGCTAAAATGTCAACATTGGTCTGCCAACGCTTAGACGAAGACATAAATTCTTTGCTGAGCAGAATCTCCGCCACTCCAAGAACAAGCTCATCCCATACCTTAAACACAAAATTCAATCGCCCATGTAGAATGCGTCTAGAAAACACCCAGATTTTCCTACCAGAAGGTAGACTGATAGGAGACTCCATCAATTCCATCAGAGAGGATTTGGCATATACACCACCAGATGGAAATTTAAGCACTACCTGCACCTATGTCCCATCACCCCATTCCCCACTATGTCTGGACTGAGCAATCAATCAAAATTAATAGGCCGAACGGACAACCAATATGGTCCTTTAACCATCCTTCAAGTATAAATTCTTGCCGCCACCCAAATCCGCCTTGCCCGTGTCATCCAAGATATGTCATCACCTCCGACAACACCAAAACCAATTATGCCCACTTGGTAGACAAGGAAGACATTTTCCAACTATATATTATTGCCTAGTAAAAATTATAGCTTAATTAGGTAGATGTAGTGTAGAAAAATATACTCCTTTACATTTTCATACTATGTTTGAGTCCCTTAATTATACTTAATTAAGCTTCTAATGACCTAAATTATGCATTCCTAATCCTTATTATTCCCGTTTTCCAAAAGGGAAACCAACATTAAATAAATGCTAAAATTAATTTAAATATATTGGAAATTATGTGTCTTGGATTTAGGTCCTAGGACCCATTTTCCCTTGGGAAAATGGAGGGCGAATGGGTCCTCCTTAAGTGCCAAGAGGGTGATCCCACAATAGTGGTTTACAATTTTTGGCCAAACTGGACATGAAATTATTATTTTTAACTAAATCGCCACATTTAGACACCTATAATGGCTAAACTGTGAGGAATTTGAAGATGATGCAAACTAGAGTCTCGTCACATTTTGTTTGTAGATTCTAAAAATATTTTTTTCAAAATTTTTGGAATCAAATTGCACTTCTTTTTCCATCTCCCATGAAAATTGGTTTTTTTCATAAAACAACATTTTTAAAAAGTGACACACACCGTATAATGCATAATTTTTTTTCCATGAATAATAAAATTCTAGTTCTTTCGAATTTAGATTTGTAACTTTGATATATAGTGCTTCCACTTGGTTAGATAGTTTTTTATTGAATATTTTTTCTTTAATCAAGTTTTGAAGTCAAACCAATTACAATTCAGACATAGCGCGACCGTATAACGCATAACTTTTTTGTATATATTGAAATTCAATTTTTTTTTTGTTGGACTAAGGACTTCAATATCTAGTGCACTCATATTTTTCATTTTTTTTATAATCTGCTATTTTTCCACATGTGTAGAACATAGACCTTCATTTTCGATGAAAAACCTATGTTTAATAAAACTAAAAAACCAAAACATTTTAAAATTATATTCATGGATAGCTCTTTTCAAGGACTACCTGATTCCAATTGGGTTTGTGAAGATTCTTCCATTTTCATCCTCATTCTGAGCTTCAAAGCATAAAAAATTAGGTTTTTTTGTGAACAAGGTCAAAAATCAGGGAAAAGGGGGGTTCGCTAGAACTAGGGGGGTTCTAGTAAACCCCCAGGGGTTCAAGTGAACCCCCTTCCCAAAATGGGTTTTCATCTGTTTTTTGTTCATGCATGCATTAAATGGGTTTGCTCGAACCTTGGGTCGAGCGAACCCTTTTTTGGTTCGTTCGAACTAATGAGTTCATTCGAACCCCTAGAATGAAATTTTTTGGCATGGGGTCATTTTTTACAAGTTTTCCTTCCTCATTTGAATTGTAAACCACTTTTGTGGGTTTACCCAAGACCCAATTTTTAATATGTTATTTGGTGGCATTTTAATGATTCAAATTCAAGTTTCAAATTTTCGCTTGTGAAATCTAATTTTCGGGAAATCAAATAACACCTATAAATACATAGTTATTTTATCAATTCAACATTAAGAATTAAGAGGCAACTTTCACAAGAGAAAATATTATTGTCAAGAGCATTGAAGAGCAAATTTATCAAGCATCTACAACAATAACCAAGATCATATTATCATGTCAAGGTTTCTGCATGTTGTTGGAGCTAACATTGTGATGTAGGTTTCAAGCATTCAAACAAGCATTCCAACATCAAATCAAGAAATCATTCAAGCCAATTCATGAAAGATCCAATCTTAGAGAGATGTGTTAGAATTCACTCCTGTAAGGGTAGCCATTAAGGGTTTGGTAAGTTATGACATAGATTTTTTCATTCATCAGTCCTTGTCATTTATCATTATCTTTCATTTTCAAGGTTTAATTACCAAACTGGGGTTTGACCAAGGAAAACCCCTATTCACCAAAAAAAATAATTTTATCCTCTCTTTGTGTGTGAAGATTTGCAGGTGAAGAAGGATTGAACATTGATCAAAAGTGCAATTTTGCAAAGTTGTCAAAGTTGTCAAGCCATGAAAACTCATTTACATAATTTATTTTGGCTTTCCGACAGTGGAATCCAATGGAATCAAGAGTGTAGATCTGGGGCCAGAGGACTATGAAATTAGATTTTGAATCCCTATACAAAGACCCATTCACCCTAGGGTGAAGTTGTCCCAACATGACACTCAACAAACACTTTTTGTGATAGCTGCACATCAATTTCCCCTTCTCAAATTTTCTTGAAACTTGTACTTTCTATTTGTACTATCCTATAAATATGGATTTCAATTTTTATCTCATACAATTGAGTACATTAAGCATTTTATTTTTATCTCCCCAAAGTGCATTTCAATCATATCAGTCATTTTTTTCATAAGAAAACAACAAATCATCCTGATAGGGTTGACTCTCCTCAAGGCTGAGAGTCAATCCTATCCTTGGGAGATCTCTTTTTCTAATGAAAATAGAGAAGGTGTAAGTGCGTTTAAACCCTCACAAACATCAACTACATCTTACCTTTTTTTTCTATGTTTAGTAGAAATTTTATTAATTTTTATTTATGGTTATATTTTGTTAGACGCCCTTACCTAGGATACATCAATAGGTATCAAAGCAAAGCTTACCTCATAGATTTGTGTCTTGTGAGGCTCTAGAGAATTTATTGCATGTGTGAGGAAATCTTTTAATTACAATGAGTTGTGAGGGTAAAACAATGTGTAGAGATGGATACCAAGCACTCTTAGCTTTATAAAACTAGTAGAGATATCAAGAGGAATCCAACAAAAGATGGATCTATCTTTGAATGAGTATAAAAAAGGAGTTATCCTAGTGAAGATGAAAGCGAAATGCAAGACTTCAAGTGCAAAGAAATAATTTTTTAATTTTCAAGTAGAGAGTCTAGAAAAGATAATGACTTTGATAATAGAGTTAGAGCATTTATTTATGGATAAGATAATTGAAGACCCCAAAAGGTTAAAGTTTACACATATAAAATTGTGTGATTATTTAGTAGTGTATTGGAGAGATCGTCAAGAGAGGAGACAATGGGAAATGAAAAGGTGAAGGTGGAGAAATGGGAATGTATGTTTCCCAAGTTGATGGAGTAAATAGTGCAACCTAGAAAGTACACCTAAGGGTGAAGAAGCTTCAAGTCTTGAGACTTAAGAATAGAGTGGAGGAAATTTACTTAAGAAACAATAAGATGGTGAAATTTTCTTGTAAGAAATTGAAGGATATTTTAATAGAGGTATTCTAGTGAAGAGGAAAAAAGAGTGTAAGAATTTAAGTGCACAGAAATACCTTTTAGTTTTCAAGTAGAGAGAGTCTATAAAATCTTATGACATGGGTAGTAGAGTTGCAACATTTCTATGTGGATAAGAGAATTGAAAACCCTAAAAGAGTATAGTTTACAAAAACTAGATTGTGTGATTATGTAGTAGTGTGTTGGAGAAATCTCCAAGAGAGGAGACAAGAAAAGGGAAAGAAGCTTCAATATGAAATTGATTTAGGGTTTGCAATACCTTTCAAAATGAAATTGATTTTACTGTGCATTTCACTATGAGGAAGGGAGTGCAAGTTTACAGGTCATGGTGCTTACCTTCACCTGAACTTGCCCCTTTGTTTGAAGCCACCTTGCTCTTAGGTCTATCAATAGTGACCATCATGTTTCTCTATGGCAGTTGTTTGCTTTTGGAATGGGTGTTATGGTTCCACCATGTCTCAAGCCTTCAACCAAGCCATATAAAGCTTCATTTCCATCTCTAAACCTAACCATTCTTCAGTCCCCCCTTGTGCTTCTCTTTCCTTTGTTGATGGCATCTCCCAAAAAATATCCAAGATCTTTCTCAAAAAAGGCCTTCATTGTTCCTTCAAGCCTCGCTCTACCTTAAAATTTTGCATCCTCTCCCTCAAATACTCTAAGGATATCCTTCTTAACTCTGGATTCTATAAAGTTGTTTGCTCCTATGGCACTCCTTACATTGGCGAAATGGGTCGCTCCTTCATCACCAAAATTGAGGAGCATGGCATTGATATTAGGCATGAATGGGTCCACAAGTCAGCCCTTGTCGACCACTCATCTTCAACTAAGCATCATATATGTCTTGAAATCACCCAAATCCTTTTTAAAGAAGACAACTTCTTCAAGAGGAAGCTAAAAGAAGCCATCAAAATCAATAACCATCCCCTTAACCTGAATCATGATGAAGGATGGAGTTTAAGTTTTTCTTGGAACCCTTTGTTAGCTAGCTTGGGAACCCATCATCAACCCTTGGATGGTTAATCCTTCGCTTTTCCCTCTCCTTTCCAATCTTGTTTTTCTTCATTTCTCTCCTTCGCGTCTTTTAGGTCTTCTCTTTGGTTTCTTGTCCTTGCTTTAAATTCATGCTTGGTTTCTTGCCCCATTTTTTTCCTCGTCATTTTTAATTCCTTTTCCTCTTTAAAATATCCCTTCATTTTTGTCTTTAGTGTAGGCCACTTGGTTTTATGTTGTTTATTTTATATTGTCTTTAAAATGTTAATTCTAGTGTCTTTTATTTTATTTTATTGTTTCCCTTTTTTGTCTTTCATTCTTTTAATAGAATATTATTATTAGTTGTCTAATTTCCCTAATTCATAAGATTTAATTTTTTTTTGAGCAAAAGGCCAGGGTCAAACAATTTATATTAATATGTATATAAAATTTACAAACATAATCAAAATTATAATACTGATTAAACTATGCCAAAACAAAATTGAGTGAAATAATTCACTCATCAACCCATAAGCAACAAAAAACCTTTAGTCTTGAGTCTGGAACTAAAAAGAACTACACATGCTGCATACAAATTACTAAACATCAACAAATAATAGATGTCTGTAATATAGTCCGCTTTTAGTAATTGAAATACCAAAAAGTGCCAAGAGAAAACAAATAAAATTGTGTTTTCATTATTTCATCACTCCTCCATATCAGTTGTACCAAACCCATATCCTTGCTTTCCATCCTCCATATCAGCTGTGCCAGACCCGTAACCTTGCTTTCCATCCTCTTCATTTGGAATTGCACAATATATGCCATAGTCTGCATTAACATCTGGTATGTGAGCATTCTCCATAATGTTTTCATCCTTTCCTTCATTCAGATTTGCATTGTCAACTTCTACCTCCTCATTTGGCCGAACTTGGTGTTGTATGTTTAAAATTGGAAGAGGACAACCATGCCTAACATGGTGATTAAACAAATATGACAAAGCATAAAATTTATCCATAAAATTCTCTACCATTTGCTCTCCCAATTTGATAGAAAACATACTTAAAACCCTTTTCACTGCCCAAGGATCCTCATTTTTTAGCCCATTTCTCATTGCTTTGAAGGCAACTCTGAAACATTGTTTTGTATTTAAATATTTTTGGGGAAAAGGCCACCTACTAGTCCTTTACCTCTACCTAGATTGTACGCTTGCACACCCTGTAGAAGTTCATCTTCACTTAAAACATCTTGGTGCACCACTATATCCACAATAACCTCCAAGATCAAGAGATTGCAAAAGATCAAGAGTATTTGATAGAAAAATGGAGAGCATTTGAGACGAGAAAAGAATTCTTGGTGCCCTTGGTGAAAGCACATTTTCTCCTATGACAACCCTAATGCTCTCAACCAAATCCAGACAAGCCACTTTGAAAACAAAAGATAACTCAAAATCCTTAATTTCTTCTGAAAAAGGACATTCCCTTCTTCTAATTTTAACAGGGACCCTAAAATTATTAACTGAATAATCCATTGCTTCCATTGAAAGCCCAAATTATAGTCATGGAAACAATTCCCAGACCTAGAAACTTACATCTATTAAAAAATTCTGACATAATCAAAATTTTGTTATGCCTCTCCCAGATAGAATACACACACACAGGTAATCACATTACAACTTTGGAATAACCAGAAAGATTACAAATCACCCCAGAAACAAGCTTTTAGGTGATAACTTTAAACCAAGAAACTGAACACATATACTTTGCAAATGACTAGCAAAGTTTAGAGAATTTTACCACCATAAGATAAGAAGATTATAATCATATTTAACCAGACATTGTAGCTCGTAACTAGAAACCACCACTTTGTAGCTCATTACCAAAAACCTTTGCTCTTTGATGAAGCGTAAAAGAGAGTCGTGTGCAAAGTTATTAACTCAACAACTGCCTTAAATAAAATGAGAGCATTTTAAAATTTGTGCCTTCAGAAAGCTTGACAACCAACTCACACGTATATATGCCCGCAGTCCTTACCATAATTAAAATAAGTTGCAATTCCCATTTAAATTCATCATTCACCATACAAAAACAAATATGACATTATGAGAAGTGGTGCAACGCAATTTGAAGATACCACATGCCACCAAAACTTTTTTAAGGCATAAACCTTAATGATTAAAATTGCATCATACGGATCCATGAATTCTGACAAGCCATCTTTGAATTGCCAACAAACCAACCCCTCCAAATGTAATGCCACCTCAGAAAAAAATTACACATGTGCCAACTCTAGACCCCTTATAAAACCTCCACAATTCCATTGTGCAAACCACCTCCAGCTAACTACCATAAAAAATTTAACATTGAAGGAAAAACATGCCACCGAAAACACCGTGTCTAATCATCAAAAATTGATTAAACAAATTTTGAGTGACATGAAAAATAAAACAATTGAATTTTTCATAAAATTCAAAACCAAAATACTTGCAACCAGACAAAAAATTGTTAGAAAATAAGAGGCAGAGTAAGAAAGGCTAACTTTCTCCAAATTGATCAAATCTAGAAGAGATGGATTTCTCCAATTTGAATTTCCTCCATACACAATTTCCCTCTCATTTTGTTCACAACCAAGGCTTGCAAGATGATTTGCCACATAATTTCCTTCCCTATAGATGTGATTTAGATCAAAGGATTCTAGAGAATCGAGCAATATCCAAACTTGTTCAAAAACATATTGTAATTTCCAATTTGAAGAACTTCTGCTCCTACAAGCATTTAAAATGAGTAATGAATCACCTTCAATTGAAAATTTTGAATATTTGATGTGTATAATAAACTACAACCCAATAAGCAATGCTTGAACTTTCGCTTGATTATTTGTGCCAACATCAAGATGAACAAATTTTTCTCCAATGAGCTCCCCATAATGATTTCAAATCACAACCCCTGCACCTGATTGTCCAGGATTCCCCTGAGATGCACCATCAAAATTCAATTTTACAAAACCTACAGTGGGAGGAATCCAAACAACATTCTTCCTATCTTGTTTAACATTTTCCTTCAATTTCCTATTCCCTTTGAAAGGAATAACAACTAAAGGCCAAGCCTTTATTTGCTTAGAGTCCCAATCAGTAAACTCAGAACCAACATGTTTTGAATTATGTACATAAGTATTAACAACTTCACATATTGACCTTTCCAAAATCTGCAACACTTGATCCAGATTTGAAATTTCTTTACAAAAAATCCTTTTATTCCTCTCCCACCAAATGCACTAAACCATTGAAGAAGGTATGACTTTCCATAAACATGCAAATAAAGAACTCTTGTATAAAGAAGGCCAACTTGTGAACATTTCCCAAATAGTGAAAGATGAAGGAGAAAACCAGCCTAATTTGCTTTTCACAAACTCCCAACAAGCATTAGCAAAAGGACAATTTAGAAAAAGATGATCAACCTCTTCAGAAATTGTATCACAAAGCACACAATTGAAAGGTGCAACAACTCCTAATTTCACTAACTTGTCACTTGTCAAAATTTTGTGATTTAGCACTAACCAAGAAAAACAACCTACCTTAGGGAGTACCACCTAATTCCAACAAAATGACATGGATTGTTCTGGTTGAACTTGAGCTTCCATATTCCTAACAACCTTATACCCCATTTTCACAGTATAGTTCCCTGATTTAGAAGGAGCCCAAATTAGTTTATCAAATTTAGCAATTCTAAATACCACTCTATCACTTAAGATCCTGCTTAATTCCATTTGTTGATTGGAAGGTATTGAAAAATGTTTCAAATCTTTCCATACAACTTTCCCTATATACAAATCAAAACTAAAAATATAATCACTAACTTTCAAACCCAAAATTTATGACCAATGCAATTCAACAGACTGAAAATCATTTTGAGAATAAAGAGGAGGATAACCATTCCAAGAGTCTCTCTAGAAATTAGCTTTCAATCCATCATGAATTTCCCAAGTTAAATGAGGAGAAATAACCTTCCTACATACCAATATAAAGTTCGACATTGCTAAGCCTTTAGGTGGTTTAGAAATAGTAAAAATACGCTCTGAATCCCCACAATCTAAATATTTAGATTGCATGATTTTACACCACTTAGATTGAGATTTAACATGCATGTGCCACACTAACTTTTCCCCCAAAGCCAAATTTCTTGAAGCCAAATTATGAACTCCTGCACCACCTTTGATTTTATCTCTACAAACTTTTTCCAAGGAAATAAGTGGAATTTTCTTCTTATTATCCAAATTTCCCTTCCAAAGAAATGAGCAAATCAACTTTTCAATAGTAAGAATTATAGATCTAGGAGCCTTTAAAACTACCATAAAATAAATTGGAATTGAGGATAATACAAACTTAATCAATAAAATTCTCCCTGAAAGTGAGAGCCAACGCCCTTTCCAATTAGCAATTCTATTTTGCATACTGTTGATGACCTTGTCCCAGTAAGAAATCTTATTTGGGCTTGAAAAAAAGGAATGCCCAAATATTTGCATGGCAATTCAGCTTCTTGAAAACCTAATAGTTGAATAATCTTATATTTCAACATAGGGTTAGTGTTAAGAACATAAACTTTATATTTATTTGCATTTACACACTGATTTGAAGCCAAGGTATACTTATCCAACAAAACCTTAATCTATTTTGCTTCAAATAATGTGGCCACACAAAAAATAAGTGTATCATTAGCAAACAAAGAATGTGTCACTGATATTTCCATAGATGGGATCTTAATTCCTCTAACAAGACTTTGTGCATGTGCATGATTTATAGACCTACTCATAGATTAAGCTAAAATGATAAAAAGGAAAGGAGACAACGAATCACTTTGTCTCACCCCCTGAGTTGAATTGAAAAATCCTAAGGGAATACCATTGATCAAAACTAAAAACTTTGCTCCAGACAACATTGAATAGATCCATGTACACCACTTTTCATGAAAACCAAACTTTCTAAAAAATTGCATTAAAAAACCCCAATTCACTCGATCATACGCCTTCAACATATCCAGCTTGACGATAAGAGCAGATTTAGAGTTTGAAGATACGAAACGCAAAACTTCATCAGAAACTATAGCACCTTCAACTGTTTCTCTACCAGGGACAAAAACTCCCTAAACAATAGAAATAACTTTCAGAATGATATGGATCAATCTCATATAAATTGCTTTAGTAAAAAATTTGTAAACTGTGTTACAAAGAGAAATGGGCCTAAAATCAACAAAGGAGGAAGGTGTGTTCACTTTAGGAATAAGATCTATATGTGTCACAATGAATTGCTTCAACATACTACCCGAGCTCCTAGACTCTTCTAGTGCTTTCAACAAATCATTTGCAATAAAGTCCCAACATTTTTGAAAAAAGCTCATAGTAAATCCATATGGCCTTGGAGCTTTGTTAGGAGGCATGGAAAAAACTACTGCTTTCAATTCATCAAGAGTAAATGGTGTAAGAAGATGTACATTATCCTTCTGAGACACAAGTGTTGGAATAGTATCCAACAACTCACTTTTTTCTAAATCAACCTGAGGTGACTTTCTACTAGAATCAGATAGTAATTTTGAAAAGAAAGCAACCCCTTCACGTTGAATATCTTCCTCTTTGAATACATTTTCCCCAGTTTGACTATCCAAGATAGAAAAAATAGCATTCTTAGACTTTTTAACTTGAGCTGATCTATGAAAGAACTTTGTATTTTTATCCCCTTCTCTTAACCACAACTCACGAGACTTTTGATGCCAATAAGCTTCTTCTCTAGTAGCAAGCTCTTCCCACTCAACTTGTAACTTTTTTTGCAAATCAAAAGAACTCGGATTGAGACCATTTTGAATAATATATTCAGTAACCTCAATAATTTTTTTAAAAATGATTTCTTTTTGATGAAATACATTCTTAAAAACAAAAACATTCCAATGTTTAATGTTCCCCTTAACATACTTGTTATCACGGAATCTAGCAGCGCCCGTTCCACGGATAACCCCCCTACGAAACTTGTCCATTTCCTAGGATTCGTGAAGTTCAAGTACGCATAACAAGGGCATTTTCATGCCACCTCGAAATGCGTTCCCAAGTCTCGAATAGTCAATTCGAGCGTTCCCCCTTGTTTGCCTCGCAAAGACCTTTGAAACGAGATCTTTCGCGATGTTTCACTGTTCGTACTTTGCAAATTGCGAAAAATGCAGTGGCACTAAAAAAGTGCGCTCCTGCAGTGAAATTCCAAAAATTTGACTAAGTCTGGAAATGCAAGGGCGCTAAAATTTAGCGACCCTGCATGCAGTGAAATTCCAAAAAATGTAAGGGCGCTGAATTTTAGCGCCATTACATTTTCTTTCGACACTTAAACTTTTTTCATGCCTCTGGCACGTTTCTTCATGTTTTCGCATTTTTCGTCAATCGTGCCACTTTTTGTGCCTAAATTTATTGCATGATTTGAGTTAGGTTTTTAATTCTCATTTTCACTTAAGTGAATGAGTTCGCCATTTTATTGTTTGTATTTCTTTTTATCTTCTTTTCCTCTTGCTGGGCGAATTGCACTTCAACTGCAAATCATGTTTTTTGGAGTTTCGCCATTATTTTCTCAGCAATTTTTCGCGCCTTGGTTCTGGTAAGTCTTTTGCATTGTCTTTTCCTTATTTTCTGTATACGATCTAATGTTCATTATTTACGTTCATTATTTGCGTGTTGTTCTTCATTCGCGTTTTGTTCATTCACGTCTTTCATTCCATTTCGTGTTTTGTTTTTTTCCTTCGCATTCTTCTTCCTTCTAACCCCACGCATTCTCTTCCTTTGCATTTTTCTCTTCACGTTTTCCATTCATTGTTTGCTTTCATTGCGCGAATATTGGCAAGCCTTTGCTAACCCTACGCATTCTTTTCTTTGTTTTCCTAAACGCGTAGTGTTCTTCATTCATGCTTTTCTTTTCAACACTCATCCCTATTCTTCATACGTGTTTCTTTCCCCATTCTCCTCTGTACGCAATGTCCCTTGGAACTTCTATCTACCCGACATGTTTGTGTTGAAATATCTTTGACAGAAGCTCTTCATTCGTTTTGGTAAACATTGAAAAGATTCATCATTGTGAAAAAGAATTCCTTTGACCTTTGAATGTGTATGTAATTGGATGGAGACAATTTCGAAAGCTTTCATTGTTATAAACATTGCATTTGCTAAAGCTCGAGCGCCTTCGCCATTCCTCCTTGCATCTACATTTTCAAAATTGCCAAAATTTGCAAAAGCGCTGAAATTAAGCGCCATGACATTTCAAAGATATCCAAAAATTTCCTAACACTGGAAAGTGTAAGGGCACTAAAATTTAGCGCCCTTACACCAAAAGAAATTTTTCCAAAATGTAAGGGCGCTGAATTTTAGCGCCCTTACACCAAAAGCAATTTTCCCAAAATGTAAGGGCGCTGAATTTTAGCGCCCTTACACTTTTTTTAGACTTTTTCCAATTTCTTCCAAACGAACTTCATTTTTGACCACTGCATTCCTGAGCCTCATTTTTCCGCATTCGTGCATCATTTTGTGTGCCTCGCCATCCGCTTCATGAATTCCTATCCTCGTGCTCATTTCACGCTTTCCCATGTTCCCTAACAATTGGTGTTTGTTCTGGCTAGATGGATTGTAGTCTACTCTCAGAGATCGTCAAGTCAAGAGTGCTCAGTGTTCCAGTTTCTTTTGATGACTGCTGCGAAGCCTCCTTCTTCTTCGAAATCAAAAAGCAAGATGAAGTACAAATATCAAGGCGTCTATCCGCCAACTATGGTGCTTTCAAAAGTTGAAGAAATAAAGGATACAGAAGTTGGCCACCAAGACTTGGTTGACTTCGCAAAGTTGACAGAGACGAAGCCTCTCCCTGATTCAATGAGAGCAATCGTACACAGCAATCTCCACTTGGTGGCGATGTTTCCTACAGCTGCGCACAATACTGAGTTTGTTCTTCAAGTTGCGTCTCATTACATCCGAGAAAGCAGAAGTGTGATCGACTCTTCCGGGCACGAGATTCTGAGACTCGACCCCGACTTCTTTGATATTGTCTTCAAGGTCCCTCATATGGACAAATATATTGACATCTCTATATCAAAAGCACAGGAGATCTTTGATGTTGATCCCAATAAAGCCAAACAGTTGATAAATACTCAATGGCTCAAAAAGCCTAGATCGTCTGTTTCTAGATGGCCGAAAGGACTCCTGAGAAGTGACTTCAAAGATGACGTCAAGGATATGATCACGTTTCTGAGCAGAGTGAAGGGTTTGCCGGAATCATCCACCTTTCACGATTGGATGTATGAGTACATCAAGATCATAAGGAGGCAGAAGGTGCATATTGACTGGGGTAAACAAATCAGTGATGAGATGCACGAGCAGTTGATTAATGCTCCTTCTACATTGAAGTTCTACATGACTTCTTACCTGGTGTACGCAGCAGCTGTAATGAGACAATTCCCAGGTCTATCTACAAAGGGGAATCAAATGATGGTGCCTGTGTACAGATATTTCTATCGGTTGGAGCTAAAGGAGAGCTTTCATCATTTCAGATGGGTCACGATGCTTTCTTTGCGCCTTTACTCTTCAACTTTGATCCAGCTTTGGAAAGAAGGAAAGTGTCTGATGAGGCTTATAAGGTGGCAAGTAAAGTTGGATGTATTTTTCTCCAATTCCCAACGTTTACTTACTTGAGAGTAGGTTGTTACACCGGTTGTCCCTACATGCTACCATGTTATCCTTTGGATAAGTGGGTTCTCATGGAAACATGCAGACAGCTGATGTCAGTGCAGAAAGAATGAAGAAGCAACCACAAGCGTGGATTCAAGTTCCCACTGACCATCGGCAGATATACTATCCAAACTGCACAAAAGGCTAAGTCGTCTATGATGAGATGCAGATCATGACCATCAAAACCTACAGGTATAGGTTTGATTTTGACTACCGAGATGTCAGAAAGAAGTTGCAAAAAGGTCACCAACACAGGTACCGTTTTGAAGACATCTGGGCGGATTGTAGAGATGAAGAAGCCATTCGCAAAATGGACTATTGTAGATTGATAGTTCAACAAATCAGAGATCTTGGTATCGCTAACCTACTAGAGGATTTTGAGGATCCAGGTGATATCATGAACGCTGTCTATGATGAACAAGGCATTGCTAAAAGGCCGTTGCCTGTAATACAATGGTCTAGGAAAGAGGTCACCAGCATGAGAGAAAGGTTGAGACCAATCCTAGCCAACACAGAAGAATGGTTACACAAACATGGTCATACAATGAAAAGTTTCAGGACAGACTCAGAAGGAGAAGAGTCTGAGGCAGAAGCATGCCAACAGCAAGAACTCCGTGACAAAAACAAATCAGCGGCCATTCCCACTTCTTCATAGAGAGGCCCTAGGATCAAGTTCACTGTTGGTAAGAAAGATACCCAAGCTGTCCAAGAGACAGAAAAGATGAAATCTCATCCATCTCGCTCTAAGGGTAAAAAGCCCATTCTAGAGGAGGTAGATTCTGATGAAGAAGATACTTCAAGCGACCAATCCGCTGAAGATGAAGATTCAGCAGAAGCAGACTCCGATGCTGAAGAGGTTTCTAAAAGCGGGCAAGAGTCTGATGAAGATTCTGAAGAAGGATCTGAAGGTGACTTCGAAGGTGAGCCAGAATCAGAGAGACAAGAGGGTGATCAACAGGAACCCGAGCATGATGAAGAAATAACTACTTCTCCTCCCAAGAATATAGTTGAGGAAATCCACAGAACATCATCGCCCGTGACTTCAAACGTTCCTCATACCCCTCCAGATTCAAGAACTCCTCCACCTCATGTTCCCTCATCACCTATTCCTACCACAAGCATTCCTGCAGTCGAGATATCCCCTATCCTTGCAGCATCAACCCAGCTTGATACTCCTTTAGTGACAAGCATCCATACGGTTGATATACTATCAAGCCCACCATCGTCCATTCCTAGCTTGTCTTCGCCAACATATGATATCACTTCTGAAAATGAATTCAATCATTTCATGAATGAGTCAATGCGTAATCAGCTCAATGTGTCAACTATAGGAGCAATGATGACAAATACTTCTCCAATTGTCACGATACCAATGGTGAGTTCAGATGTGACAATAACTTCAGAGGTGGCAATGGCGACTGACTTGATAGTAAATCCAGAAGTTCACACTTCTTTTCTTCCTCCTTGGCTAATATCTCAAGTATCAAAGCGTAAAAAGTAAATGATTTCCCCAGAGGAGCTCGACCTTGAAGAGATAGTTCTTCCAAAGGCCAAAGGGAAGAAGAAGGAAAAAGTATACTCGAGGCTGAATGTTGATAAGTCTAGCCACAAGTATGCTAAAATTGGCATACCACCGAATCAAGAAGGTGATGTCAATATGGAGGACTACACAGTAACAAAGGTCCAGCTTGGCAAGGTTACCAACGAAAGTGCAAAAGCCGATGCGCAAGTCACTTTGGATATCTTGGCAGGAAGGCTGGACAAAGTTGAGCAATCTCGTAACATGTACAAATAGAGGGCAGAGCATTATGCCACTGTTGTAAAGAGACTAGCTAGTTCTCCAAGTAATGCACAACCGCTGACAGTGGTGAATATTGAAGACCCAGCTGTCAAGAAAGTTGAGAAATTCGCCTCCAAGGGCAGGGTGTTATATGACTTTGTTGAAAAGATCATCGAACACGGATCTCAGATAATTTTGGCCGCGGATGAGAAAACCACCATGTTGGCCAAGCTCACCATAGAGCTTGATAAAGAAAAGAGCGTACTTTCCCAGGAGTGCAGAGACATGGAAAAATGCCTGTTGTCATGGTCGGAAATGAAACAGGTAATGCTCAGCAAATTGGTGGAGGTTGGGGTAATTCCCGACAAAGAAAAGTTTGTAGAGGTAAAAGAATCACTGAAACACAGGATTCAACTGGTTCAATCTCTCATTGAAGATCTTCACCAAGTATAGGAAGATGTCGACGGGCATCACAACATTCTTGACAAAAGTATCAGAGAGTTGCGTGGTCAACTTCTTGAGGACAATCGTATCTTCCTACCGGCCACAGAAATATCCCTGATCTTCAAGGAAGCCATCACGAATTTGATTGACAGTTCAGACTTCTCAGAAGCTTCGCTGAACATCATTTGTGATACAAGGCTCACATTGGACAACCTGAAGACGCATCTTGACAGGTGCAAAAAGGTTCACTCATCTGCCATGAGATCGATCACAAGAATTCACACCATTGTGGATTACACCGTTGGTCTAGATGAGAAGTTTGTGCATGAGACTAGGAGGAAATTGAAGACTTCCGCGCCCAATGCAAAGAGACGTGAAGCGGCCCCTATTCTCCAGTGTTAGACATTTCCAGTGCATCCCATTATGCATCTTGTAAATATTTCGACATTTTTGAATGTCATTTTGTAAATTGTAATTACACCAAGTCCAAAGATGTAATATTTTCAAAACAAATTACACTTTGACTTTGGTCAAAGTTAGGTGAGATTTCCTAAAATCACTCACCTAACTTTCCCTGATTTTCTCAATCTCTTTCCTAATTTTGCTCATCCCTCTTTCTATATAATGTGAGGGATTTTCATTGTAATATTATCTTTTAGCCTTTTGCAATGAAGTGCTGCCCTTTTGTAAGCAAATTTGTGAAACTTTGCGTTCATGCTTTGTGAATGATATTCGATCAATAAAGAAAAGGATTGCAAGCCAAACTTTGCATTGGATTCGATACTTTTGTAAGTTGATCTGATTTGGTAGTGATTAGTTCGAGGAATCTGAAAGACTCTAAGTAGTTGATGTAAACTTTGTGTTACATTCGTTATTTAGATTGCATTGTATTTATTTTATCATTGGTTGAATGATCTATAAGACTTTGTGCTTATAATCATTCATGCTCTTGCATGTTCTTGTTGGATAATCTACAAGACTTTGTGCTTGTAATTATTCATACTCTTGGATACTTTGTCGAAGGATCTACAAGACTTTGTGCTTGTAATCGTTCGTGCTATTAACACTTTTGTTGGATGATCTACAAAACTTTGTGCTTGTAATCGTTCATGCTGTTTGAAGAATTTTTGCGTCTAAGAAGACTTTGTGCTTCTAACGTGGCAAACGGTACGTTTACACAGATCCAACATTGATAAAGCTACGGAACGACTTTGTGCCTTCGTGAGCTTTCCCTTTTTAATTTATTTGTTTGTTGTTAATTACTTCTGGTATCTCTACGCTTCGCTTTGACGAGATAGAGATATTGGCATTACTGCTAGTTGTTCGTTT
Organism: Sequoia sempervirens; assembly: GCA_007258455.2. Taxonomy (NCBI): domain Eukaryota; kingdom Viridiplantae; phylum Streptophyta; class Pinopsida; order Cupressales; family Cupressaceae; genus Sequoia; species Sequoia sempervirens. The sequence continues at coordinate 6,445 of VDFB02288910.1, read as the reverse complement.
CAAGTTATCAAGAATTCAGAACTTCCAACATGTGAAGCATTGTAAACATCTTCTCTGAAAAAAGAGAGAAGGATGAATGTAACACACACCCCCCACTCCGTGAAATTCGTGTACATTTTGTAATTACTTGTGTGATTTACTTTTGTTTCTCTTAGCAGTAAGAAGGGCGCCTCCCCTTTCCGAGAGGAGAGATTCACATCTCACATAGCTGTGGCTGAAGTCTAAGTTGTGTAATCTATTGAAAAGTTGATTACATAATTTTCACCCAACAATACTTAATCTTGCATAACAACTGAAACATGAAAGTACCATCCACCATAGGGGCTTTGATCCACCATTCACGCAACAGATTCAGAAAATCAGGATGCCTAAACCACATCATTTCAAAATTAAAAGAAGATTTAGCTTGAGAAACAACCTTTTTATTCTCAATATGTAGAGCTAAAGGAAAGTGATTAGACCCCACCCATGGAAGAATCTCATAATATAAAGAAACTTTTAGGTTGATCCAAGAAGGAGAAATTAAAAACCTATCCAAATGCATAGTAATTTGGAGAAAATCCCTATGCTTGTTTGTCCAGGTGTAATTTCCATTACCTGGCTTTACATCAGTCAATGCATTATTATTAACAAACTCATTAAAATTCTCCAAAGTTTTCTAATAAGGGATAATGCCACCCTTTTTATCAGACTGACTAAGAATAGCATTAAAATCACCTGCTAAAATCAAAATTTGAGAATCTAATTGACTCAAAAAATGATTTAACTCTTCCCATAATTGCTTCTTGCCAATAGTTGAAGTAGGAGCATAAACATTGAAAAGACCAAAACTCAAATCAAAATGAACAACCTTCAGAAAATTCCAATGTTGTTTATTTGTTGAAGCTTCCACCAAGATAGTCTTAGGATTCCACAACACAATCAAACCCCCTAATGCTCCATGAGCTACAGAAAAACACACATTCCATCGCACCCATTTATTTATGAAACAATCAAAATTAGCTTGGGACAACTTTGATTCCTGAATTAAAACTATATCCATTCTAGAAGCATCAATTTGATGCTTGATGTGGGCTCATTTGTTAGGGTCATTAATGCCCCTAACATTCCACGTAATAATCCTCATTCAAAATTCAGGCAACAATTCGCTCCCCTCAATCATTTTTTGATACTACTATCTGAAACATCTTGACAAACCAAACCTGATTCCTCTTGCAATATGACAACATTTGATTTCCTACTCCTTTTGGTCAGAGATTTATGAGCCAAAGGAGAAGGATTTTGAGTGGAAACAACAACTTGATCACTAGAAAACACCAAATCATCCAAAACTAGAGCCACTTTACTTAATTCCTTCTCTTGCAACTTAACAACATTTGATTTCCTTCCATGTTTTCTAGGGGATTTGGAAAGAGTTGGTGAAAAGCTACTAGTTACTACCTGAGTATGGGAACCATACTGTAGCTCTTGAGCAAGCTTTAACAAAGCACATGATGAATTCTTTAAAATAAAACCATCCAGAGTCAACTACCTACCAGCAACAATCTCCTCTTGAAATTTAACCACATTGGATTTCCTGCCCCTTTTACTTGGAGATTTTTGATGATTAGGTGAAAGAGCAGGGGTTTGAAAAAGAGAAAGAATCTGAGAAAAATCAAAGTCTACGCTGCCTTTCCCCACATCCAACTCCCTAATAAGAGACATCACTAAACTTGAGCCAACATATTCCCCTTGAACTTCAGGTAAAAGACTAGATAAAGCTAGCCTAGTCATAGCCATTGGTTGTTCCTCCATTTCTTCAAAAACTTCCTCAAACAAATGAGCCATGACAGGAGAAGAATTTTGAGAAAGCCTCTGAATATTACCATCTTCTAACAAGGTTTGCATTTCCAAAAAATCCAGAGGACCCAAGAATTTATCATCCTCAAAAAGTTCATTAGAACAAGCCAAAACAAGTTGCTTACTATCAGCTGGGGTAGAACAAATCAAAGAAGAAGCAAAAGAGAAAACTTGCTGGAAAGAGACCACTAAATTAGGCAGATAAAGATGAAGAGAATGATGTGAAGCAAACAGTTGAGAAAACCTTGGTACAAAAGGAGGAAAATACACCGAAATTTTTTTTGTTGTTGTCAAACCTCTTGAGCCCAAACCACTTTTTCGAGGTTGAGAACAAGAAGTAAAGTAATCAGAACAAACCCTAACCACACCATTTTCACTTTCCAGAAGAGAAGAAAGATCCCGAACAATTAGTGGACTTTCACTATCCTTACATTCCATAGGACTATTAATCAAAGGAGAAAACACTTGCTCTAAAACTATTTTTCCTTTACAAAATATGACCTTATGACCCAAAATATGACAAGATTTACATACATTAAAAGGAATCTCAATGAACACTTTCTGATTAAAGAACCCTGCATTAGTTCTAATTTTAAGAACATGGGGAAAAGGTCGATCTATGTCCAACAAAGCACAAAACCTAACAGGAAGATGAGGATTTTGAAAAAAAGACAAATCAAGCTTTAAGAAGATGCCTAAATGATTCCTTAAAGTTTCGACAATGCCTGGCTCTCTGTATTCCAAAGGTAATGAATACAGTTGCACCCAAAAGGGTATAAATCGAATAGTAGCCTTTTGAGGGTTAAAGTTTTGATGCCATGGTTGAATAGACAAACTAGACCCCCCATAAACCCAAGATTTGACTTTATAAATAGAATCCCTAATTTTTTTTTAAGAGAACAAAACTCCAAAAAAAACCCTGCCATTATCAATATAAAAAACTTTGGATACCCCTTCCCAATCATGAAAAAACAAAGAATGAAACTCAACAATTGGGGGAGAAAATTTCTAGAAATTACAAATAAGAGCAGTATATTTCAAATCTTGAGACTGCACAGATAACAAATGGTCAAGAATCACCACAAAATCCTTCTTTGAAAGCTTGTTTGGTTTCTTAGCCACCGAAGCCCAACGACTCCTCCTTTGCTAACCCTGACCCTTCGAGTCAAACAAAGGACTAGAAGAATACTTACCCAAAGAAACATTATTTGGGAAAGTAGTTAGAGATGAACAAAACTTATGAACCTGAGAGAACCTCTGCTTCAACAAATGACATTGAAAAAGATCCTGATCTAGCATAATATTATTAGGAAAAGATACCTTCAAGGGAATATTATTTAGAAAAGAAGAATGGATTTCCACACGAGAAAAAGGAGAAGTAGGGCAATCAAAAACCACATCTTCCCACGAACGATACGAACTTGATTTGCTCATAAAATTTGATTTAGGAGACATATGAACATGTTGATCAGGGATCCAAATGCCATTATGAAAGACAAATCCAGGAAAACCCTGAGAACCATTAGGCAAGCCAAACGAATCCTCTTTTTTTGATAGAGAAGACTTAACATTAGAACCCAGATCAGAACTATCGAGAACATCATTGAATGCCATGGGGACAAACCCTGAAGAAGGCCTAGATGCAACCGAAACGCCATTCTTCTATACAAAACGAGAAGAAAAATTCAAAAAGTTATTGTTAACAAAAAACTACGAACCTCGTTTCCTGCGGTCCCCCATCCTCTCTTTTTTCTATTCATAAGATTTAATTAGACAAATAATAATATTCTATATTTTTGTCCCTATTATTATTCTATTTTATCTTTCATTTTACTCTTTATTTTCTACTTCATTTGTCTAATTAATTGACTTATTTTCTTAGCATTATTCTATTTTATTAGTTCCTGCGTTGATGCGATATTTGTTCCCCTTTTAATGTTCTATTTTTTAGTCTATTTCCCTATTAATTTTCTCATCTTTCTTTTTCTTTATCTTCCTCTTCATGATTCTATTTTTCTTTTAATGCATTTCATAAGGTCTAATACATGTATATGTGAATACTTTAATATATATTTATATATGTATTAAATGTATTATAATAAATACATATATATATGTATTAATTTCATGTTGTTCCCCTATTTTATCTCACTTTATTTGTATATAAATATCATATTATTTAATACATGTATAGGTATTTATTGTATTAATTTTTTCATCTTTCTTTTTCTTTAATTTCCTTTTTGTGGTTTTTCTTTTAATGCATTTCATATACATGTATATACTTTAATACATATTTACATATGCAGTATTAAATATGTATTATAATATATACATATATATGTATTCAATATCATGTTGTTTCCCTATTTCATCTTTCTTTATTTGCATATAATAATATTTAATACTTGTATAGGTATTTATTATAATACATATTTAGTTTGGTATTAAATATGTATTATAATGATATATATATATATATGTATTAAATATTATTATATATTTTTATATTTTCCTTGCTTCCATTCTTCTTTATTTCTTTGTTTTGTATTATTATTTATAAGAATAGGATTAACATTAGCTAATTCTCATCTTTTTTTCTCTTTGAATTTATTATTAGTTTATTTTCTCATTATTTAGTTTTTTTCTTAGTGTTTATATTTTAGTCTTTTATTAAGTCTTTGGTTGTTCATTCTTTCCTTCCTTTTTGTATTTTATTGTTGCTTGTTTGCTTTCTTAAATAAGTTCTATTTTTCTAGCTTTCTTGCTTGAACTTTTAAATTAGCATTTTTGGTTTATTTCCTTCTTTGTGCTTGGAATTTTTTTTTATTTTTTAAGGTTTTGAAAGGTTGTTTATGGCTTGCATGTTTTGATATTTTCCTCCTATTAAGTCATTGCCTTGTGTCTTATTTCCTGTGCAACCCATCCTTCCTCCTTCCCTTCTCAAACTTTTTTAGGCATTTCTTGGTCTACATCTTATCATTTTTCTCTTGGTGCTCTCATTTTCATCCTAATGATGGATCATAAAGTGTGATCTGAAATGTTGATGCAAAAAAACTAACACACAATCGAATCCAAAAATCTATTGCAATTAACAACATGGATTGTGGAAACTTATTATCTTTGTTATGATTACGCTAAAACAAACCAACAACTATGTTTGTTAAATCATATATCTAAAAAATAATAAAATATAATGTCTTTGATGGAAGGCATCTTCACTCAATGGTATTATTTTATGTTTTTAAAATTAACGAGAACCTTCGATTGAAGATGACCTTCAAACGGAGATCTATCTTTGATCGAAGGTGTTTTTGTGAAGACCTTCAAGTGAAGGACCTTCATTCAAAGAAATATCTTCAAACGAAGGTACTTTAATAAATATGCCTCACTCCCTCCCAAAAATTTCATGTCCCAAGTTTGGAATTGAGTATTGTGTTTTTATCTTGTTAGCCATGGACTCTTGGAGTCTTTGGTTGAGGTGTCGATTTATGACTTGTTCATTTTGATAGATGATCCTTAGTTGAGAGGATGTTTTAGTGTTGTGCCATGGTGGAATCTTGATTGCACGTTAGAGTATTGACATGATATTGCTAGATCATGATGTCATGATGTGTTCTTGATTTGTTAGACATGCTCTTGGAGCTTTCACAATGATATATTTAATTCTCTTAGTATTGAGTACATTGTTCATGTTCTTGGGAGCTTAATGAGACTATGGTGTTGCATTTGGAGCTTAGCATCGATTGATTGGTTGGAGTTGCTCATGGATACTTGAAGAATCGGGTGAGGCCAAAGCTCTCTTGATTTTAGAGACATTTCTTGAAGTGGTTACTCTTTGGAGGTTTTAGAAGGAAGTTAGAGAAGTCTTCACCTAGATATGGATGTGAGTTCATGAAGGACCTATAAAGGATATTGTTCTTAGAGATTCATTGTGGCTTGGTGCATTATGAAGGATCAACCTCATTCCTCATTATTGGTTTACTCAATGGATAATCATATGAGAGGTATTGCATAATTTTTTAGAGATGTTTATGTTTCATGCTTTTTCTTCTCATGGATATGGATCTTTAGTCATTCTTGTTAGTTTTGGAGGGTTCATTTGAGGAGTGTTTAACATGTTTGTCTCCTTGTGCATATGAGTTTGATTTATGATGAGGAGTTTAGGGGATGCTATTAAGCTTATTCCTAGTCATGGAATGGAATTGAGTTTGATCATCCTTGGTTAGAGAGTCTTATATCCATGTTGGTTATATGAGATACATATGTTTTATTTGGTCTATAAGATTAAATGGTTGGGTGTTGTTAAGGATTTTTAATTATGGTTGTGAAGGAGATATTACTTGACACAAGTTAGCACTTTGAGGTGTTGGTAGGAAATTCTATGTGGTATGGTTTATAAGTTTTCCTTTTTATATGGCCACTTCTTGAAGACTCATGTTCACATGGTTTAGTGTGGTGGAATTAGGAGAGTTATAGTGATATGTTGTGAGAGAATATGTAGCGATTTTGTTGAATGTGTGAATCATTGTGATTGTTCTTTGTTACTAAATTGTTTGATTATCATCCACACCTTGGCATGAGTGTTGATTGGTATAATTCGTTT
>VDFB02288909.1:0-40637 GCA_007258455.2 Sequoia sempervirens | reverse complement strand
CTTATGACCAAAACCACAATTGTCCTCTTAAGCCTAAGGGTTCAAATAGACAAATGGAGTGGTTTTATGAGGGTGATGACATTGCTGATTTAACGAACCAGCAAGCTGGTTTTCAGGATGGGAGTATGCGATCTATCATTCTCGTCAACGCAAAAGGTGAGAAGATAGAACCAAAGATTCTAGAGGAGGAGCATGAGATGTTTCAGGAGGATTATCATTTTGATTCTAGTCCCATGGGATCAGAGGGGTTTGATTGGGATCAGTACAGTTATGAGGCTCAGTTAGTACAAAATCCTCTTTATGAGACAGATGCTACATCTTCTTGTGATAATCCGCTCTTTGAGGTGGATACTGATTCTACTTTTGATCCTGATTTAGGCAAGAGTGTTGATCATAGTATTGGAGATTCCGTCAGTGCATCGAGCTTTCAGACAGAGCTCGTTGAGGAGATTTCCAGTGTGTACATGGTTAGGAGTTTACACAGTTTCATTTTCAGTCATCATGTACATGACCTATTTCAGATGCACAATTCCGGTATGCACGTGTTAGATATGTTGGATGATAGCATATCTCGTGCGGTTTTAGGGAGCAAGTGTTGTCAGCAGTTTGACTTGCTTTCTTTTGAGTTCTTCTCTCCTGTGACAGATGGTATTGAGATTTACAGGGTACAGCATGATGATCCAGTTGATCAGATTTGGGAGTTACAGGAGACAGTTGATGACATGAGGGACATTTCACGACACTATCCTTGGGATCCTGGTGGAGTGGTTGATTCTTTGTTGTTGAGATTGCTTGGCGACAAGCAATTTCTGTGGAGGGCGGATCAGAATGTCCCCGTGATGATCATAGCTGATAAAGCAGGTTAGCTCCCCTTTATCGACCTCTTGTGGGCTAGCCGCCAAGCATAGAGGGTCGGGCAGCATTTTGAGAGTTTACTTGTTCAGAGCCAAGTGACGTTTAGATCTCAGTGAGCGTTGGCATTCCAGGAGTTCATTGCTTCTGACGGCACGAGATTATCCTGTGATTTGAGCATTCTACGGGATTTTAAGTGATTAAGTTAATTTATTAACTTAAAACGCCCTTTTTATAAAGTCACCTTGACTTTATTTATATTTTTATATCACTTAAATGAGAAAGGAGGATTATAATATTTCAATGACTTTAAATATTATAAAAGTGCGCCCAACTATTGGAAAGTGATATATTAAAATATTATAATATTTTGAAAACCTAAAATGGGCGTATCATTATGGAAATGCGTGCTTTGCATAAAGAGGCATTTTTGGCAATAGAAACTCACCTTTTGATTATTTCGAATTGCCTTGAGCATCTTTCTTTGAGCATTCTCCTGTGACCAGGGTTTGATCAATTTGTCCATTGGAGAACGGAAAACTCTTCAGTGTTGAGTACTCTTGAGGCTGTGAAAGATCAGCTGAATCAGTACAGTTGAGAGCTTCACACAGAAGTTCTACAGTTGCAGATAGAGGGATTTTATATGCAGTTGTTTGTCTTTTGCACATTCTAGAGGGTTTCTACTGGTGGCGCCTTTCCACAGCTTCAGAGACTTTCTTTCAGAGATTCTAATGCTTTCTTTCATGGCCGTACGGATTGCATTGGGTTTTGTGCCTTGAGAAAGGCGTGTGAAGTAATTAATAAAAACGCCTTCCTTTTGAGAGGGCTTTGGCATCTAACATTGGCGGCTAGTGATTTCAGAGGGTTGTGACCAATTTCTGAGCTGGAGAAACCTTGTCTGGAGCTTGGGCGTGCTTTTATGCTGATTTTCACCATTTCCGGCTGTAGACCTGGCCAATTTCTTATTTAAATAATCTGGAGCCTGATTGGTATGTTTATCATTCTTAATCTATCTGTTGGTGTTTAATATTATATTCTGTAATTTCATTCTGAAGAAATAAGATCAAAATTACCTTTTATGAGCAAAAATATGCTGCGCCCCTTCTCTTCTGTCTAATAAGATTTCTTTAAAAAACTTAAAAAAATAATTAAAGACTTAAGAATTTGAGGGTTATGAGCTGAGAGCCAGCAGGGCTCATCACAGTGGTATCAGAGCTCACTTCCTGCCAGCTTGTGGGGTTTGAGAATTTATGAAGTCAAACAAAGAGGGTTTTGGTAAGTCCTATTTCAGAGGTGGCCCTAGAAATCAAAGAGGCGACCAGAATCCTTTCCCACCATTTCCGTTTGCAGATCAGGAGGAGGAATTAGATTGGGACAATATGGCGAACAGGGCTGGAGAAAGTTCTCACAGACATAACTGGGAGGATGAGGACAGAGAAGCCAAAGACGTGCTTAGAGGCATGGTTGCAGGGCAAGAGCAGGTTGCAACTATTCTTCAACAACTCAGCACGAATGTTCAGAATTTGTCATTAAACAGAGCTCGTAGTTTGGATTCAGATAGAGATGGCAGTTTCCATAGACAGCCACAGAGGATTATAGATCCAATACGCACCTATGAGAGAGCTACATATCCCACGTTCACCAGAGATGATGCTGAGGAAGTGGATGAAGCTGAACAAGGTGGTGAAGTAAATTTTGCAGATAATATTATGGCTATGCATGATGAGTGGGATAATTTGCCACCGAGGGTTAAGGAGCACCTTAACTTCGATAGATTCATAAGCCAGAAGAGAGAGCACACCAGGAACAGGAATGACAGGCGGCCTAGACACAAACAGAATGATCTCAGACAGGCAACCAACAAACTAACCTTAGTTCACTATGATGGCAGTGGCAGAGTTACAGCACGTGCCTGGGTTAGTAAACTTGATACATTCCTGACACTACGCCCTATGCCTGAGGAGGATGCCATTCGTTTTGCAGCACTTCATCTTGATGGCGTAGCACATGACTGGTGGATTCATGGCATGGCTACACTACACCATGACAGGATTACCTCGTACCAGGAGTTTACTGATAGACTGGTAGAGAGGTTTGATAGACGTGATCCTGAGCTATTCTTCAGAGACCTTGCTCAGTTGAAGCAGTTGGGAAGCTTGGAGTCTTATATTGGTGAGTTCCAGAAGCTCTCGGTTATGGTTACCGGAATCTCAGAGAGGAGACTTGTCATTCTTTTTGTAGAGGGTCTCCATGAGCCAATGAAAGGTTGGATCACACTGACCGCACCCACCTCAGATGAAGCTGGTGAGAAATGGGTTCAGCATGGAAACTTACAGCTTAATGGTAAGTCTACTCTAATGTAGAAGCATCTTCATCCCATAAAGTGATAGCAAATCGTAACCCAAAGAATCGTAAAAGTTGATGAAAAAGAGGAAGTTTGGTACCTTTGGAATCGAGAGACAATAAATTATCATAGGAGGGAAGTTGGTGTTTCTATTGCAAGCTCTTATGACCAAAACCACAATTATCCCTGCTCAAGGGTTCAAATAGACAAATGGAGTGGTTTTAAGAGGGTGATGACCCTGTTTGATTAAATAATCAGTCGGTTTTCGTGGATGTGGGAGTACGCGACATCTATCATTCTCGCCAACGCAAAGGGTGAGAAGATAGAACCTAAGATTCTAGAGGAGGAGCATGAGATGGTGTCGTGAGGCATCACTTGGATTCTAGTCCCATGGGATCGAGGGTTTGATTAGATCGCATGCTATGAGGCTCGCTAGTGTCCTTCTTTATGTGAGGCGGATGCTACATCTTCTTGTGATAATCCGCTCTTTGAGGTGGATGTTGATTCTACTCTTGATCCTGATTTAGGCAAGAGCGTTGTTCATAGTATTGGAGATTCCGTCAGTGCATCGAGATTTCAGACAGAGCCCGTTGAGGAGATTTCCAGTGTGTACATGGTTAGGAGTCTTCACAGTTTCACTTTCAGTCATCATGTACATGACCTGTTCCAGATGCACAATTCTGGTATGCACGTGTTAGATATGTTGGATGATAGCATATCTCGGGCGGTTTTAGGGAGCAAGTGTTGTCAGCGGTTTGACTTGCTTTCTTATGAGTTCTTCTCTCCTGTGACAGATGGTGTTGAGATTGACAGGGTACAGCATGATGATCCAGTTGATCAGATTTGGGAGTTACAAGAGACAGTTGATGACAGTAGGGACATTTCACAGCACTATCCTTGGGATCCTGGTAGAGTGGTTGATCCTTTGTTGTTGAGATTGCTTGCGGACAAGCAATTTCCGGGAGGGCGGACTGTAATGTCCCCGTTTTTGGCATGATCATAGTTGACAGTGTGTTAGCCCTTTATTGGACCCTTGTGGGCTAGCCAGTTTGGATAGAGGGTCAGTGGTGCATTTTGGAGAGTTTGTTTGTTCGTGTTTTCAGTGGACAGTGTTTAGATCTCAGTGAGCATTGGCATTCCAGGAGTTCATTGCTTCTGACGGCACGAGATTATCCTGTGATTTGAGCATTCTACGGGATTTTAAGTGATTAAGTTAATTTATTAACTTAAAACGCCCTTTTTATAAAGTCACCTTGACTTTATTTATTTTTTTATATCACTTAAATGAGAAAGGAGGATTATAATATTTCAAAGACTTTAAATATTATAAAAGTGCGCCCAACTATTGGAAAGTGATATATTAAAATATTATAATATTTTGAAAACCTAAAATGGGCGTATCATTATGGAAATGCGTGCTTTGCATAAAGAGGCATTTTTGGCAATAGAAACTCACCTTTTGATTATTTCGAATTGCCTTGAGCATCTTTCTTTGAGCATTCTCCTGTGACCAGGGTTTGATCAATTTGTCCATTGGAGAACGGAAAACTCTTCAGTGTTGAGTACTCTTGAGGCTGTGAAAGATCAGCTGAATCAGTACAGTTGAGAGCTTCACACAGAAGTTCTACAGTTGCAGACAGAGGGATTTTATATGCAGTTGTTTGTCTTTTGCACATTCTAGAGGGTTTCTACTGGTGGCGCCCTTTCCACAGCTTCAGAGACTTTCTTTCAAAGATTCTAATGCTTCCTTTCATGGCCGTACGGATTGCATTGGGTTTTGTGCCTTGAGAAAGGCGTGTGAAGTAATTAATTAAAACGCCTTCCTTTTGAGAGGGCTTTGGCATCTAACATTGGCGGCTAGTGATTTCAGAGGGTTGTGACCAATTTCTGAGCTGGAGAAACCTTGTCTGGAGCTTGGGCGTGCTTTTATGCTGATTTTCACCATTTCCGGCTATAGACCTGGCCAGTTTCTTATTTAAATAATCTGGAGCCTGATTGGTATGTTTATCATTCTTAATCTATCTGTTGGTGTTTAATATTATATTCTGTACTTTCATTCTGAAGAAATAAGATCAAAATTAGCTTTTATGAGCAAAAATATGCTGCGCCCCTTCTCTTCTGTCTAATAAGATTTCTTTTAAAAAAACTTAAAAAACAATTAAAGACTTAAGAATTTGAGGGTTATGAACTGAGAGCCGATTGGGCTCATCACAGTGGTATCAGAGCTCACATCCTGCCAGCTTGTGGGGTTTGAGAATTTATGAAGTCAAACAGAGAGGGTTTTGGTAAGTCCTATTTCAGAGGTGGTCCTAGAAATCAAAGAGGCAACCAGAATCCATTTCCACCATTTCCGTTTGCAGATCAGGAGGAGGAATTAGATTGGGACAATATGGCGAACAGGGCTGGAGAAAGTTCTCACAGAAATAACTGGGAGGATGAGGACAGAGAAGCCAAAGACGTGCTTAGAGGCATGGTTGCAGGGCAAGAGCAGGTTGCAACTATTCTTCAACAACTCAGCACGAATGTTCAGAATTTGTCATTAAACAGAGCTCGTAGTTTGGATTCAGATAGAGATGGCAGTATCCATAGACAGCCACAGAGGATTATAGATCTAGTACGCACCTATGAGAGAGCTACATTTCCCACGTTCACCAGAGATGATGCTGAGGAAGTGGATGAAGCTGAACAAGGTGGTGAAATAAATTTTGCGCATACATATATTATGTACGATGAGTGATAATTTGCCACCGTAGGGTTAAGGAGCACCTTTAACTGATAGATTCATGCTTCTAAGAGAGAGCACACCAGGAACAGGAATGACAAGCGACCTAGACACAAGCAGAATGATCTCAGACAGGCTACCAACAAACTAACCTTAGTTCACTATGATGGCAGTGGTAGAGTTACAGCACGTGCCTGGGTTAGTAAACTTGATACATTCTTGACACTACGCCCCATGCCAGAGGAGGATGCCATTCGTTTTGCAACACTTCACCTTGATGGCGTGGCACATGACTGGTGGATTCATGGTATGACTACTCTTCATCATGACCAGATTACCTCGTACCAGGAGTTTACTGATAGACTGGTAGAGAGGTTTGATAGACGTGATCCTGAGCTATTCTTCAGAGACCTTGCTCAGTTGAAGCAGTTGGGAAGCTTGGAGTCTTATATTGGTGAGTTCCAGAAGCTCTCGGTTATGGTTACTGGAATCTCAGAGAGGAGACTTGTCATTCTTTTTGTAGAGGGTCTCCATGAGCCAATGAAAGGTTGGATCAAGGCATTCGATCCACCTACCTTGCATGAAGCTATGAGAAAGGCTCGTAGCATGGAACTTACAGTTTCACGTGGTAAGTTCACTTCTAATGTAGAAGCATCTTCATCCTATAGTGATAGCAAATCAGAACCTAAAGAATCAGAAAAAGTTGATGAAAAGAGGAAATTTGCAGCTCCTTTGGACCGAGAGACAATCAATGATTTGCGTAGGAGGAAGCTATGTTTCTATTGCAAAGCTCCTTATGATCAAAACCACAATTGTCCTCTCAAGCCTAAGGGTTCAAATAGACAAATGGAGTGGTTTTATGAGGGTGAAGACATTGCTGATTTAACGGACCAGCAAGCTGGTTTTCAGGATGGGAGTATGCGATCTATCATTCTCGTCAACGAAAAAGGTGAGAAGATAGAACCAAAGATTCTAGAGGAGCATGAGATGTTTCAGGAGGATTATCATTTTGATTCTAGTCCCATGGGATCAGAGGGGTTTGATTGGGATCAGTACAGTTATGAGGCTCAGTTAGTACAAAATCCTCTTTATGAGACAGATGCTACATCTTCTTGTGATAATCCGCTCTTTGAGGTGGATACTAATTCTACTTTTGATCCTGATTTAGGCAAGAGCGTTGATCATAGTATTGGAGATTCCGTCAGTGCATCGAGATTTCAGACAGAGCTCGTTGAGGAGATTTCCAGTGTGTACATGGTTAGGAGTTTACACAGTTTCACTTTCAGTCATCATGTACATGACCTATTTCAGATGCACAATTCCGGTATGCACGTGTTAGATATGTTAGATGATAGCATATCTCGGGCGGTTTTAGGGAGCGAGTGTTGTCAGCGGTTTGACTTGCTTCCTTTTGAGTTTTTCTCTCCCGTGACAGATGGTGTTGAGATTGACAGGGTACAGCATGATGATCCAGTTGATCAGATTTGGGAGTTACAGGAGACAGTTGATGACATGAGGGACATTTCACGACACTATCCTTGGGATCCTGGTGGAGTGGTTGATTCTTTGTTGTTGAGATTGCTTGCGGACAAGCAATTTCAGGGAGGGCGGACTGTAATGTCCCCGTTTTCGGCATGATCATAGTTGACAGTGTGTTAGCCCTTTATTGGACCCTTGTGGGCTAGCCAGTTTGGATAGAGGGTCAGTGGTGCATTTTGGAGAGTTTGTTTGTTCGTGTTTTCAGTGGACAGTGTTTAGATCTCAGTGAGCATTGGCATTCCAGGAGTTCATTGCTTCTGACGGCACGAGATTATCCTGTGATTTGAGCATTCTACGGGATTTTAAGTGATTAAGTTAATTTATTAACTTAAAACGCCCTTTTTATAAAGTCACCTTGACTTTATTTATATTTTTATATCACTTAAATGAGAAAGGAGGATTATAATATTTCAAAGACTTTAAATATTATAAAAGTGCGCCCAACTATTGGAAAGTGATATATTAAAATATTATAATATTTTGAAAACCTAAAATGGGCGTATCATTATGGAAATGCGTGCTTTGCATAAAGAGGCATTTTTGGCAATAGAAACTCACCTTTTGATTATTTCGAATTGCCTTGAGCATCTTTCTTTGAGCATTCTCCTGTGACCAGGGTTTGATCAATTTGTCCATTGGAGAACGGAAAACTCTTCAGTGTTGAGTACTCTTGAGGCTGTGAAAGATCAGCTGAATCAGTACAGTTGAGAGCTTCACACAGAAGTTCTACAGTTGCACAGAGGGATTTTATATGCAGTTGTTTGTCTTTTGCACATTCTAGAGGGTTTCTACTGGTGGCGCCTTTCCACAGCTTCAGAGACTTTCTTTCAGAGATTCTAATGCTTTCTTTCATGGCCGTACGGATTGCATTGGGTTTTGTGCCTTGAGAAAGGCGTGTGAAGTAATTAATAAAAACGCCTTCCTTTTGAGAGGGCTTTGGCATCTAACATTGGCGGCTAGTGATTTCAGAGGGTTGTGACCAATTTCTGAGCTGGAGAAACCTTGTCTGGAGCTTGGGCGTGCTTTTATGCTGATTTTCACCATTTCCGGCTGTAGACCTGGCCAATTTCTTATTTAAATAATCTGGAGCCTGATTGGTATGTTTATCATTCTTAATCTATCTGTTGGTGTTTAATATTATATTCTGTAATTTCATTCTGAAGAAATAAGATCAAAATTACCTTTTATGAGCAAAAATATGCTGCGCCCCTTCTCTTCTGTCTAATAAGATTTCTTTAAAAAACTTAAAAAAATAATTAAAGACTTAAGAATTTGAGGGTTATGAGCTGAGAGCCAGCAGGGCTCATCACAGGTTGTGAGGGGTTGTTCTTCCTACTTTGGAGATAACAACCTATGCCGCAAAGTTTATGTGAGTTGCCATAGTGAAGGATTTAGCTAGTTCTTTCTTATACAAAAGAATTTTATTCCTACAAGTGTTCTCTTTCCTCTGTTGTTCAAGCTTCAATACATCTCTCTATTTGATGGTATTGTTATGTAGCAAAGTTTAGTAGTTTTGTTTCACAAGCATGATTATGTGTATCTTATGTTCCTATTGGTTATGATTGTTTTCATTATTGATCTACAATTCTTCCAACAAAATCTTTTTCCTACCATATAATTATTATTTTGTTGTCATTTTATTACAACATTATTTTTACTATCAACTTGTTAATTTGTTACCCTATACCTATTATTATTATTAGATTTTTTTTTATTTCACTACCAACACCATATTCATTTGTTCACTAAATCTATTAATTTGTAACTATTATTAATTAACTTTAATCCAATTAAAAAAATAAGAAAATATGGAATCAAAACATTTTTGTATATCAAACCAAACCATTATATTTATAAACTCTAAAAACTAAATTTAGCCATGGGTTTAGGGCCGTGCTTATAGTGGGATGTTTTAATAACTTGGCGGCTTCGTTCCACTAAACTCGCCGCCAAATAAACCACATTTGGCGGGATACGGCGTTCCGGATTGGCTTTTGCTGTCAATTATGTACACTTCAAAGCTAGGGAGAAATTTTAATTATTTTTTATTTTTAGATCTCACCGTGCCTTCAGTTTCCATTTTCACAGATTTCTATAAATAAAAGAATCAACTTAACGAATACTCCATGCTTTGATGTTCCCCGTGCTTGTCATAATTTTATGATAATTTAGTTATTTAATCATTTTATTAAAATAATTTCAATACGAATTTGAATCTTTGATAATAAGAATAATAAAATATTAATTTTACATTTAATAAAAAATAATATTACGTTTGATTAAATGTAAAATTAATATTTCGAGGGAAATGGTCAAGTTGATGTTGTTTGTGCTTGTCATAATTTATGATAATTTAGTTATTTAATTATTTCATTAAAATAATTTCAATACGAATTTGAATCTCAATGACAAGAATCACAAAATATTAATTTTACATTTAATAAAAAATAATATTATGTTTGATTAAATGTAAAATTAATATTTTGAGGGAAATGTAAAATTAATTATAGATTGTTAATAAATTTAAATATTATTTTTTATTAAATTTAAAATTAATATTTTATGATTCTTGTCATCAAGATTTAAATATTATTGAGTGTTCTTGTTGGGGGATGAGGTCTCCCATATGTGACTTCACTAATTCATAGTTTGGAAAAATAATTTATATTAGATTGATTGATTTAAAAAAAAAATGTTTTAAAATTTTTTAATTAAAAAATGATATTTAAAAAAATATACAAATAGTAAAATTATTATTAAGTAGTAATTTAAATACAAAAATTATTGATATTTTTACAATATGTATATTAATTGTAATATTTCATAATATTATTGTAGAAAAGATGTGTATTTTAACTATATATTAAACTAGTATAGATATCTTAAATACATCTGTTTAAAAGAGGTGCCTATGCAATGTTATTATACATTAATTTCATAAAAAAAATTATATCACAAAATGAATACAAATTAATTGATAAATCTTATTTATTTATAATATATAATATATAATTTAATTCTCTTAATTAAAAAATGTGTTTAAAAAACTATTAAAAACAAAAAATATAGAAACCCTTTTCTAACAAATAATATTTTCATAATAAAATAAAAGTAAAATTTTATTTATGAATTGCATATTAGAATTTACTTTTTTACCATTAAAAATATTTTTAAAGAATTATTGAGAATATTAAAACATACAAACTTCCTTTGTCTAATTATCACTTAATTTCTTCCTAAAATTATTGCTGCACCTTCTTCTATGCAAATCATAGAAAGTAAAATTTTATTTATTAATTACATTTTAGATTTATTCTTTTTTTTTAATAATAAAAATATTTTTGATAAGAATCATTTTCAAAGTATTAAAATGTACAAACTTTTTCTAATTATCACTTAATTTCTTCCTAAAATTATTGTTGCACCTTCTTCTTTTTAACTTTTTTCTCAATTTAAAATTATTTTTAACTCACATTTTGTTTTGTGTTGTCATATAGTTACACCTCTCTCTCTCTCTCTCTCTCTCTCTCTCTCTCTCTATATATATATATATATATATATATATATATATATATATATATATATATATATACTTTAAATCTTACACGGAAAATATCTTATGGTAAGTTGCTCCTAGATGTGACCTTTTCATCTCATGAAATAGGCAAGTAAAGATGGTTAGGTGGGTTAACATATAGAGGATGAAATGAATGACTTTAAGCTTGGTCATGTAATGATGTATTGCAATTATGCATGATGTGTTATTGAATTAGAAATTGGGTAAGTTTTGAAAGCAATCTAAATCATCTTATGGAGAAGAGAACAAATCATTTGTTGTCTTCATGTTATGTCATTCACTATAGAGAAGGGAATATGATGTAAGAATTTTATTTGAAAAATCAATAAGGAATTATGTGTATTTTTCAACATTATCTTTTCAGACTTTTGATTGGTCTTATTTTTGTGCTTTATTGATTTGTTGTCTTCATGTTATGTCATTCACTATAGAGAAGGGAATATGGTGTAAGAATTTTATTTGAAAAATCAATAAGGAATTATAAGTATTTTTCAACATTATCTTTTCAGACTTTTGATTGGTCTTATTTTTGTGCTTTATTACCATGTTGTGTGGTATGTAATGGACATTGATTTCTCAAATTCTATTCAATAGTTATCTTTAGTCATTTATTTAGATCTATTATATAATGAATCTACTGAAAACTAACATAGCACATTTTTTTATTATCTAATTTCTCTTTATTATTTTTATTTATTTCTTTTTATTACAAAACAAGTTTAAAAAGAATGAAAATTATGAAAAAATAATTCATATTTTATTTTTAAAAAAATTAAGAAGATACATTCTTCTATAAAATTTAACCTGAAAATTATAATATATTTTGATATATTTTATTATAGTAAAATGTTTAATTAGGATAACATTCTAAATTACAATAGTTTCATATAAGAAATTTTTACAATTTTCTAGTAATTCAAATGATTAAAAGAAAATGTATAAAGTGATATTATATAGCCAAACAAAATTTTAAACTATAAATACATTTTAGATTTCGAAAAAGGGTCATAGAACATCAAGGAGTGATTGATTAAAAAATGAAGAGGTGAACTAAACATATTTTTATCTCATGCAAGGAAGACCATGTATTAAAATGAACTTCAATGGGATTGCTTGAGGTAAACCTAGATTGGTTGGGTCAAGGGTGATGTTTCACTCTTCACTTGAGGAGCTTGTGAAAAGAGTTTCATTTTTTCTAGGACCCAAAGTAAATAATAAATTGAGGCTTTACTAGTTTTGGAGGATTTTAGAGTGGTTATTGCTTTAGGCTAGAAGACGTAGGTTGAAGGTGACTTCCTTTTTGTCATCAACTATCTTCAGAAAAATAAAATTCAAGAAATTGAAGACTTGATGAGGCTTGGAGCCTTTGTAGTTTTCTTTTAATATTAAATTTAGACATTAATTTCATGGATGCAATTCTTTGTTCAATAAGCAATCCAACGAAGGGGTTTTTCATGTCCCCTTTAATTCCAAGTTTAGTTCATAATCTAGTGTGTAAGGAATTCACCTACAACAAATCATACTTACCAAAACTCATAGACAAGATCTAATATCAACTTACATATAATTTCCTACATCAACCCTATGAGAAGAGATGTCAAAGCTATGCAATTGTAGAATTATGACATGAACACATAATGCAAATAAAAGAATGAACAATCATGTGCAAAAGAGAGAGATGTACCAATATACCCAAGGAAAAACCTAGGTACCAAAACACCACAACCAATATATTTCTAGCAATAAAAT
The DNA here is from genome assembly GCA_007258455.2 of Sequoia sempervirens. Lineage (NCBI taxonomy): Eukaryota > Viridiplantae > Streptophyta > Pinopsida > Cupressales > Cupressaceae > Sequoia > Sequoia sempervirens. The sequence goes on along the minus strand of VDFB02288909.1, from coordinate 27,854 downwards.
AATTACAATATAATAGTAAGCTTTGAACCTTAACATGGAGTTGACACTATGAACCAAGAAGGAAGTCATGCAAGATATGGCCTTCTTATGCAATAGCAACCAACCATTCTTATTATCCCTCATAGACCAATTTGAGAACAAATGAGAGCCACACACCCCTCTCCATGCTCTTTGAGGTTTTCTTAACAAGCAACTCAAGCCTCCAATTTCTTACATAAGATTCACTTTGTAATGAGCACGTAGAAGCGATGAATAAACTCTATCCCAAGCCTCCTATTATACATAACTGGGCAACAAGCAAGGGGAAATTTGCTATTTTCTTTCCAATTTTATGTAATGCCTCAAGCATCAATAATAAATGCACAAGCATCTCCAAGGTATGTGCCCAAGTTTACTACCAAGACTATAGATAACAACACATTCTCCAAGTTACCAATATTGCTCCCTACAATCCTAGTGCCCAAATTTGAATTGCACAAATGACCCAAATATTAAATGCTTTTGAAATATTTAATATATTTTATAGTGAATCCAAATCATTAAATTTAGTCCTCTAACAAGACCAATAAACCATGTTCTCACTAAATCATGACCCACAAATGTTAAATACATTTTTCCAATGTGTCATCCATATAAAACAAATTTATAATGTTACACAATAATCCCCTAGAAAGATATTGAACTCTCCCAAAGTTTAATGCCCCATAAAGATATGGACCACAACTTTACAAACTATTAAATATTTCTATGCAAAGTGAACAACATTTTATCTCAATATTATCCCACTTATTGTATGCATTATATAAGGGTCCAAACCTATAAAGGTTCAACCAAATACAAAATAATATTGATGCAATGGGAAAACATTCCCATAATTATTATGCATCATATGTGTTTCTCTATGTTCATGGGATTCACCAAAGCAACTTCATTAATCTAAAACTATACATTAATATGTCTCATCCACACATGAAAATTATAGCTCTCTACCACACTAGTGACACTCTGATTGTCACACTAGATCCTTTCAACTTGATATCCAAACCCATTCCCTAAAGCCAAATCTTCTCCTTACAAGCCTTAGAAAATGTCATAGATTATTCCTTAAAAAGTGTATTTAAAAGAGAAACACTAGTCTATCTCTCACTCATCCAACCAACTACACCACAAAAAGGATAAGCACATACATATAGGAAAACACTTGATATCCACATCTACCACCTAGAATCCATGAATACATGTATATTCACTATCCTACTCAAGGTTCCTCATCCTTGGTAAAAAATTGAACACTCAAACATGTTGTGAAGATACTTGAATATCTTCTACACTATAGTCTAATAATTATTCTATAGACTCGACATATGATGCTCCTCATGACTCCCATTACTTGGGTAGTGTTTGATCTAGTATAAACCATAGAAAAATACCAACTACAAGTTCACATAAAAGATGTGGATCATATGATCTATTTCACTTGGCCCAAAACAACATTGCAAACCATCTCCTTATAATACTAATACAATGCTCTAGTTGTTTATTGTTTAACTCCTCCAAATATTGATACTAAAACTTCACTTTACATCTAACCATTCAACCACCAATTCAAACACAACAACAATAAATCAAAAAATGAAAGACGCAAGCTTCTTAACTAGAAAGAATATTTCATCAACATTCATTGCCACATCAATGTAATTATACCTTGGCCACAAACCATGCCCAATAATTCTTAAGCACGTACTTAGAGATAAATTCACAACTCAAGACCCATAGAGAAAAAGAAAAATCAAATGCATTAGAAAACCAGGTGGGTTATACCTATCAAGTTACATTCTCTACTAAGTGAACCTCCTCAAAAGTGGGGTATAAAATTCTTCTTCTTACTATAATGCTTCAAAGCACTTTGATTCTCTCTCTAAACAAATTCCTCATTAGGTCCATGTTGAACTTACATCTAACCCTCATTATGGGGTCTTTGGTCTTTTTTTCAAAACCTTGTCAAGTGACATCTCATTCCAACACTTGATCTCCAACACCCAAGATATATCTATCCTCACCTTAATATTTCTAGCAATAAAATGTACCCATCCAATCATCTCATGCCTACTAAATTCCAAATTGTAACACCACAATATCTAGAAGCATCACTCTCCCAGGTAAAATGATCATTGTACTCAATAATAAAAGATTAAGCCCAAATTGTAGCCAATTCTCCCACTACACAATTAGTGTAAACTCCAATAACTCTTTATGGATCCATGATTTGTATCTTCATGACATAAGATCAACTATCTCCAATAGATAGATCTACTCAAAAGTAACTATATTATGTCAAAAATCCTACTTGCAATCTTGATGCAGGTGCATCATTTATGTGTATTTTTTTTTATGTATTGTCATAGTTTGTAGATATTTCTAGGCTCATACACGTAAGTAGGAATCTGATTGTTATAACCTTTTAATAATATGTGTAATGAGCCAACGAATAAAACTAAACCTATTTATTTTTAGCTTGTATCTAGGAGGTTAGATTCGGTTTAGGAATGGTTTTGATTTTTATAAATAAACATTTTAGTAATAGTTGTAATGAGCCAACGAATAAAACTAAACCTATTTGTTTTTAGCTTGTATCTAGGAGGTTAGAGTCAATTTAGGAGTGGTTTTGATTTTTCTAAAATAAAATAAAATTGGATGAGTCTATCTTGGGATCGAACCATCTTCCTTTTGATGTATAAAAGCAAGCCTTGAATTGAGCATTAGAATAAGGAGAGTTACCTATTCGAAATAAAAAATAGTTTCAGTAAAATGCTCATAAATTTCTCATTTCTCAACGAAATTGAGAAATTTGATTTTTTTTGGAAAGCTTGAGAAGAGTAGGATAAAACCCAAAAATCATTATGAAAAATTCATTTTGATGAGTGAGTTGTTATATGTAGAAAGGTGATGAGTTTCGTAGAGCATGATACATAATATTTCAAGACTTATATTACAATTATGAATTAACATTGATGTCGGTAAGTTTTATGAATTGAGATTTAATATAGTTTGCATATCTAAGGACTTATTTTGTAGATACTCTATTGATCACAACAAAGAAGAATCAATTTGGTCTTGTTGGGAATTAAATTTTTCATATGAGTAGCAAATTTTTCCTTATCCCTACATCATTATTGGTATTAAAGCAGAAAAAAAATCTTGTAAGTGTAAGAGAATACTTTCTCTATTGAGAGATGTCATTAATGGACGAGGTTGAGGAAGACTAGCTACAAATGTAGAAATTTTGGAAGAGATGGGGAATATTCAAGCACAATTGCAGGAAATGGAGCTTGTACAAAGAAGAGGAGTTGACATGGGAGATGTCAATGATAAAGATGAAGAACCTCAAGAAGAAGAGGTGGAGCTTGAAGTGGAAGGATCTAGAGCAAGAGTTGTTGGAGAAATTTCCAAATGAAGATTGGAGATACCAATGTATGAAGGCAACCTGAATGTTGAAGAGTTGATTGATTGGATCAATTCCATGGATAAATACTTTGAGTATGAGAATGCAGATGATGACAAGAAGGTGAAGTTTGTAGTAACCAAACTGAAGGGTCATGCACCCCTTTAGTGGGATGGAGCACAAGATGAAATAGGAAAGGAAGGAAAGCCTAAGATCAAAAGTTGGGACAAGATGTTGGCTAACAAAGATTATCAACTTAGTCTTTTCAATAAAGTGCAAAATCTTAGACAAAAGGAAATATCAACAAAGGATTATACAGAAGAGTTTTACAGGTTGACCATTAGAGTTGGTCATATTAAAGAAGCCCTTGATAAGGTGGCTTGATATCTCAATGGATTGTGATTCAATATCCAAGATGAAATCAACCTTTTGTCCCCAAGAATAGTTGAAGAAGCATATCAGTGTGCTCTCAAGGCAGAGGAAAAACTATCCAGAAAACAAACACAAAATCTAAGGGGTAAAGGTAGAAGTTTTAGAGGTAGAGGCCAAAAAAGTGGTAGAGGTCAGCTGCAAGTTTAGAAAGAAGAGGCCAACAACTCATATCATCAATTCCCAAGAGGTAATGATTCTCTTAGAGGTAGAAGATCTTACCCAAGAGACAAAAGTAAAGGGTTTTTAGGCAAATATTTTAAATGTAATAAATATGGTCATAGATCTTATGAGTGTCTAGGGAATCCTACAACAAGCCAAGTGAGTGCACATATTGTTCAAGTTGAAGAGGAGAGTACATAATCACTTATTCATGAATATGCACCTGAGGTTGGAGAGTCGTTGCTCATGAAAAGAGTCTTGCTAAAGCCTAACAAAAAAATTCAAGAGCCTACTCAAAGAAATACATTGTTCAAAACCACATACAAGACTAAAGGTAAATGTTGTAAGTTTATTATTGATAGTAGTACTTAAAAATTTGTCTATTGAAATGGTTGATAAACTAGGCCTAAAGAAGACAACACATCCAACTCTATATAAGGTGTATTGGCTGAAAAAAGGACATCAAGTCTTGGTAAATGAACAATGCCAAGTGGAGATTCAAATATGGAGTTACAAAGATCAGATGATATGTGATGTTATGTTAATGGATGTTTTTCATGTTCTCTTAGGCAGGCCTTAGCAATTCTATAGGAGAGAAATTCATGATGGTAAAAGTAAAACTTACACCTTTGAAAAAGATGGAAAGAAGCATACACTCATACCTTTGAAAGATGAGAATGGAGCTGAGGAGGTTAGTCCTAAAGTGTTGATGTCCAGTGGTAAATAATTCTTACATCAAATAAAAAATGAGGAGGTAAGTTTTGCATTAATTGACAAACCAAGAATAATCATTACTAGCACAAATTTGACCGATTTGCCTATATAAATTCAAGATTTGTTGAGTGAGTTTGTTGATATTGTTGTGGATGAATTACCTAATGAACTACCTCCAATAAGAAGCACTACCCATCATATAGATCTCATTCTAGGGGCCAATTTACCAAACAAGCCAACTTACAGGATGCCTCCAAAGGAAAATGAAGAAATCAAGAATCAGGTACAAGAATTATTGAATAAAGGGATAGTAAGAGAAAGTTTGAGTCCTTATGTTGTTCCAACAATGAAGTCCAAAGAAGGATGGAGGTTGGAGAATATGTAAATATTCAAGAGCCATCAATAAAATCACAAACAGGTATAGATTTCCTTTACCTTGAATTGGTGACTTGATGGATTGTTTAAGTGATGCAAGATACTTCTCTAAGATATCTATTTAAAAAGTGGATATCATCAAATAAGAATTAGAGAGGGTGACAAATGGAAAACATCATTTAAGACAAATAATGGGCTTTATGAATGACTAGTGATGCCATTTGGATTGAAAAAATCCCCAAACACCTCCATGAGACTCATGAATGAGGTACTAAAGGAATTCATAGGTAAATTTGTCATTGTCTACTTAGATGATATTCTATTTTATAGCCATGCAAAGGAGGAGCACTTTAGACATCTCATATTGGTTTTGAATAAGCCCTAGAAAGAGAAATTACTAATCCATCTTAGAAAGTGTACTTTCATGAAGACAAAGCTTATCTACTTGGGATTTGTTATATCATAAGGAGTCTTGAAGATGGATAAGGAAAAGGTCAAAGCCATAATAGAATGGCCTACTACAAAAAGTGTTTTTGAGGTAAGAAGCTTCCACGGTTTAGCTAGATTCTATAGAAAGTTTATAAGAAATTTTAGTTGAATTTGTGCTCTAATTGTGGAAACAATTAAGGGAAATAAGTAGTTATTCCAATGGACTAAGGAAGCTGAAAAAAGATTTCAATTAATTAAGAGAAAGATTACAAAACAACCTATTTTAGCCTTACCTAATTTTGATCAACTTTTTCAAGTGGAATGTGATGCTAGTGGGATTGCTATAGGTGTTGTTTTGAGCCAATAAGGTAAGCCAATTGCCCACTTTAGTGAGAAACTTAATGATGTTGAAACTAACTATTCCTCATATGACAAACAGTTTTATGCAATTGTCCAAGCTTTGAAGAAGTGGAGGCATTATTTAATGCCTAAAGAATTTGTATTGTATACTGATAATCATGCCTTACAATTCATTAGTAGTCAAGCTAATTAATTCAAAGGAATGTAAAATGGATTGAGCTTTTGCAAAATTTTACCTTTATTATCAAGCATACAAGTGGATAATCTTACAAAGTTGCAGATGCATTAAGTAGGAGAAATCTTATTATGCAGGAATCTCAAGTGAATATCTTGGGATTTGAAGCCTTGAAAGACATGTACAAGGAGGATTTAGACTTTAGGGAGACTTATGCAGCTTGTAAAGATGTTATAAGTAAAGATAGAGTCCATGGATGGACTACATGCTTCAAGAAGGACTATTGTTCAAGGGTAGCAAGCTATGCATTCCTAAATGTTCCATGAGAGAGAAGTTGATAAAGGAGAAACATAGTGGTACTTTGGTAGGATATTTTGGGTAAAATAAGACACTTACTCAATTAAGTGCATAATATTTTTGGCCAAGAATGCAAGTTGATGTGAAGAGGTTTGTTGAAAGATGTAGGATATGTTAGTATGCTAAGGGAAGAAGTCAAAGTATGGGACTATATCAACCTTTTTCTATTCCTGTAGGCCATGGGATTCAATTAGTATGGATTTTGTAGTTGGGCTATCGAAGACTCAGAAAGGTTCCCAAATAATGTGATCAAGCACTTGCTCAAGCAGAGTTTGCCTACAATGATTCACCAAACAAAAGCACAAGTTTTAGTCCAATTTAGATTGTCTATGGTATGCATCCAAGAGGTGTATATGAGTTAAGAATATTGGGTAAGCAAGAGACAAGGAGCGCTGATGGAGAAGAATTTGCAAAAAAATGCAAGAATTGCATGAGAAAATCAAACAACAACTTCAAGAGAACATGGGAAAGTACAATAAAAGAGAAGATTTGAGGAATAAAGAGGTAAATTTTGAGGTTGGGGATTTTTTTCTTGTACATTTAAGAAAGGAAAATTTTCCTAAAAAGGAATACAACAAACTGAAATTGAAAAAGAATGGGCCTTGTAAAATATTAAGGAAATTTTCCTCAAATTCCTATGAAATAGAGCTTCCAAATGACATTGGAATCTTGCCTATATTCAATGTTTCAAATTTGTATCCTTTCAAGGGGGAAGAAGATTTAGTAAATGCACTTGAACCTGATAATGATTAGATTATAAATTGGGAACTAAAGCTACCTAAAACACAACAAAAGGATATTGAATCAATCCTAAACAAAAAGGTAGTGAAGAAAACTAGGGGCAAAGAGTATCTTCAATATTTGGTCAAGTGGAAAGATCGTCCACTTGAAGATGCTATGTGGATGATAACTTTAGATATGTCAAACCATGGTAGAAACATTGAAGAACTCATGGATAAGAGCCCATAAACAATTCTTTTGTTCCTCAATAGTTTGATGCAAATGCATCATTTATATGTATATTTTTTGTATTGTCATAGTTTCTAGATATTTATAGGCTCATACACGTAGGTAGGAATTTTGTTGTTATAACCTTTTAATAATAGTTGTAATGAGCCAATGAATAAAAATAAACCTATTTGTTTTTGGCTTGTATTTAGGAGGAATGAGACAATTTAGGAGTGGTTTTGATTTTTCTAAATAAACCTTTTACTAATAGTTGTAATGAGCCAACGAATAAAACTAAACCTTTTTATTTTTAGCTTGTACTAGTATATAGGGGTGGTTTTTATTTTTCGAAATAAAATAAGATTTGGATGAGTCTATTTTGGGCTTGAATCATCTTACTTTTGATGTCTAAAAGTAGGCCTTATAGTGAGCATTAAAATAAGGAGAGTTACCCATGTGAAATAAAAAAATCAGTTTCAATAAAATGCTCGTAACTTTCTCATTTATCAACAAAATTGAGAAATTCAAAATGTTTTTGAAATCTTGAGACAAGTAGAATACAAAAAAGAAATTACCCTGGAAAATTGATTTTGATGAGCGAGTTTTTATATGTAGAAAGGTGACGAGTTTTGTAGAGCATGATACATAATATTTCAATATTTCTGTTGCAATTATGAATTAAAATTGATGTCGATAAGTTTTATGAACTGAGATTTAATATAGTTTGCATATCTAAGGACCTATTTTGTAAATAATCCATTGATCATAGTAAAGAAGAATCAATTTGGTCTTGTTGGGAATTAAATCTTTCATATGAGTAGCAAATTGTTCCTTAGCCCTACATCAAACCCAAATTCTACCAATGCACACTAATACATGTTCTTGATTGTAGAAGAACATCTATCAAAATAATGAATCCACATAACTTCCAAAAATCCCTTGAGATCTACCTATGGTATTGTGATAAATATCCTTATGGTAGATTCATAACCATGTCATACTAAAATACCTATTGTACATAGAAACTTCCCTTGACATCATCGTCACTATCTTCAAGCTAGAAGATAATACGTCATAATGAACTATTTACTTGCACTAAATCTCCCACTAGACCATGACCTATAGCCTCCCATGACAACATATTTTATGTTTAGATAAACCCAAAGACACTCCTTCCTTCTTCCTACGAGTCCTTCAAACAATTTTTTTAATTGTCCATGTCCTTGCCTCTTTGCTACTCAACATGCAAAAACTCAATGAGGGTCAAAGGCCAACAAACCATAATCTGCAAATTTGTATCATTCAATAGTCTATAATAGATAACTAAGGTTCTAAAAAAGATAATAACAAATCAACATCATCGTGTTATGATGGTGGATCTACTTATTGCATACATATGACATCAACACTGTAAATCCACTCTTGAGTTATTTATGTAGCAAGCACATACACAAATAGGAGACCCACAACATCATATTACACCAATGTAGCCTGCAACAAAGGTGATAGGAGCATGGCTAGTGCTCCAACTAAAACTAAATTAAACCATAAAACTCATAAATCTCAAAATAGTGCAACTTGGATCCACCAAAACATATATATTTAAACTTCTACTAGCAAAAACAAAACTAAGGCATCATGTAAATTCCTCCCATAACACAAACAAGCCAAAAAATATATAACTATAGGACAACCCCTAATTAGGAACTAGAGAGTAATGAAAAAGCCTCTGACCACGTTCAAAAGTATGCATGAAAATCTAATATTTGTTTCCATTTGAACAACTCTTGAGAATTGTGATTAAAAAAATATCTTTCATAAATCAATGAAATCATAAATTTTAAATGAATAACCTAAAAAAAATTCATGCCAGAAGCATATATATAAATCTAAAACTGTCTCCATTTGGACAACCCTTAGGAATTACAATATAAAGAATAATTTTCTACAGATCTATAAAGCCATATATTTTAAACAAAAAACATAAAATCAACCATGCGAGAAATATACATGTAAATATGAATCTATTAGCACACCCAAATCACCCTTAAAACCTAGCACTAAGGATTCACATTCTACATGATTGAATATAAAAAATTGTAGCATACAAATCCAAAAAATTATGAATTTGCAACATACAAGTACACATCTCCAAAAATAATATGGGGGATATCTAGGAGCTCTATGTCACTAAATGACCAGCTTCACAACCTCCACAAAAAATTATGTGCATCTAGGAGCTCTAGGTCAAAGTCATTGTATGACCAATTATTCCATAAAGTACACACAACTAGAAGAACTAGTGAGTTTTTCATGAGCTCCAACTAAAATTTATTTCTTGACCAACTCCACAACCTTCATGTAACAAAGTATTTAGGAGGATATCTAGAAGCTTCAAAGTCACCATATGACCAACTCCATAACCTTTAGGTAACAAATGACTTGTCTCATATTGTTGAACAAGAATTCCGAGTCAAAGTTAATATATGACGAACTCCAATAGGGTAAGGATGAATTGGATGTAAATAAAGATGGGAGCCAAAAAGTGGCCAAACATTTACACTTCTTCAAAGTGCACTTGTATTCTAGGAAACATAATGCACGCCCATGTGAAGGCTTGGGTACATTTTTGTAACACAAGTGTATTATAACATGTCTGTGTTCTAGTTTATATTGATGAAATATTTCTTTTAAGCTTTGAAGATGTTTTAATTTTTCAATCCCAAGGTTTGGACCTATAATTTTGGTGGCCAAATAAATATTTTACTAAAGACATTAAATAAATATTGAAATATCAAGTGTACTCTCCATAAGTTAAATATATTTTAGAACAAGATTCTAAAAAACACCATGTCTTTTTAACCACATATTTTTCTAAAATGCGAATATATTAAGGTCTGGATCTTTAATAATTTTTATTAATATCTTTCATAAGGCACAACACTTGCTGAAGGTTTTGCAAATGGGGTAACAACTCAAGCGGGCTTAACCTTGGAGAAAACTCCTTGGTTAAGCGCGCTTGGGCTGGAGCAGTACTGGGATGGGTGACCTCCCGGGACGGACCAGTGCTTCACCTCTGTGAGCATCACCTAGATGCAATGAGTGCTAAGTGGACCATTGATATCATGAGAGATGGGTTCTTGTTGAACCACTACTCATGGCATAGTCAATGAGTTTGACTCGAAACTACAGTTGAATCGATAGCAATATCATAATTTGACACGTTGTGGAAAAATACCTCCTACTTATCAATTGATGAGCTAAAGGGGCTCTATTATGAATGGTTCATAAGGCACAACACTTGCTGAAGGTTTTGCAAATGGGTAACAACTCAAGCGGGCTTAAGCAACCTAGATGGAGCAATGAGTGCTCCCCGATTCGATATCATGAGAGATGGTTCTGTTGAAACACTACTTGAAACATGGGTCAATGAGTTTGACTCGAAACACACGGTTGAATCTGATAGCATCATAATGACACGGTGGAAAACACCTCCACTTATCAATTGATGAGATAAAGGGGCTCATTATGAATGGTTCATATACACACTTGCTGGGTTTTGCAAATGGGTAACAACTCAAACCACCTTGTGCTTCACCTCTGTGAGCATCACCTAGATGCAATGAGTGCTAAGTGGACCATTCGATATCATGAGAGATGGGTTCTTGTTGAAACACTACTCATGAAACATGGGTCAATGAGTTTGACTCGAAACTACACGGTTGAATCCTGATAGCAATATCATAATTTGACACGCTGTGGAAAAATACCTCCTACTTATCAATTGATGAGCTAAAGGGGCTCTATTATGAATGGTTCATAAGGCACAACACTTGTCGAAAGTTTTGCAAATGGGGTTGCAAGCTAAGTGGGTTTAACCTTGGGGAAAACTCTATGGTTAAGCGCACTTGAGCTGGAGTAGTACTAGGATGGTGACCTCCTGACGGACCGCTAAGTTTCACCTCTCGCGGAGCATCACCTAGATGCAATGAGATGCCAAGTGGACCATTCGATATCATGAGAGATGGGTTCTTGTTGAACCACTACTCATGAAACATGGGTCAATGAGTTTGACTCGAAACTACACGGTTGAATCCTGATAGCAATATCATAATTTGACACGCTGTGGAAAAATACCTCCTACTTATCATATATCACATTTTCTACATAATTTTTAACCTCAAAATTTTAAAAATATACATTTCACATTCTATGTTATATATATATATATGGGGGAGCATACTCAATTTATTTTGTAGGATGTGTTCATTTAGAAAGTTAGAAAAAAATAAATATGCATTAAAAAATTAGGGAAATATATTTAAGATATTACATGCTCTTAGTTACAGGTTAGATGTAAGCTTAAGAGGAAAGATCAGTTATATTAGGTGTAATCTATTGATTGTCAAAATGGAACATCTAAGTGACCTCTAGCTAACTTTTGATGTGTGTCCTACTATATAATACATTTGTGAAGTAATATTGACATGAAAGTAGGTACATGTTTAGTAGTAGATGTCATAACATGAAAGGTGGGACAAGACGATATATAAGCCATGTGAATAATAAAGACAATGGATGAACAAGCATCAACAAATAAATCTTGAGAAGGCTCAACTAAGTATATACTATCCTTTGGCACTCTAGGACCATAAAATTGAACAACTCAAGTGTGTGCCAAGTTCATGAATGAATGATAAAGAAGATTAATCAAACCATAGTAAAGTTCTACTAGTCAAATAAAGCATAAAAACACTAGTAAAAAAGATATAATCATACAAATATTCATTATTAGCAAGAAAAAATGTTTATGCATTTGTCATACCATCAAAATCACTATGTAATAAGTCTCCACTAAGAGTGATAATACCATCATACAATGTGCAAGGAGGTGAAAGTAACATCCACATGAGAATCTAATGAATTGTCATTATAGTGCAAACTATCATCATGTGTTGTATCACTCTATTGGATGAGTATCCACAAGAATCATATAAGACATAAGATAATGTTCATCACAAGATTTATCATCATGTACAAAACAAGATAGCTCACATAAATTGACGAGTACTTTTCCCACTTCTTTTCTATATTTAAATGATGAAATTATGAAATGTGATTGAAAATACTAATATAAGTTGTAAAAAAATTTGCAGATAATCACATTAAAAAGCATTCTTAATTTCAATAATATGAAAATGCCCATCACATACTAACAAAATAGTTGGGTGAACAAAAATCGACAATTCCTCCTCTAATTCAAATTATTGTTTCTCGATTTGATTGTGTATGAGATTTTTGCATCAATCGGATCACACTCATGATCCATCATCAAGATATAAACTTGATATCATTACTTCTTGATGATGCATCACCGTTTCGTGTGATCCAAAATGTTGATGCAAAAATCTCATACACAATCAAATCTAAAAACGATAATTTACATTAACAATATAAATTGTAAAAACTTGATATCATTAATTCCTCCCGTATTTACCAAGAATACACAATAATTGAGTTATTATTTGTTCAATCTATTTTTATTCAGCAACGGCCTTCGACGAGGTCAAAGGTTTGACTCAAAGTTGTAATTCACTTCAACAAAGGTTTTCAATGAATAGGCATATATACAAATTTTCCGCTTCACCAATGCCGCCGCCGCCGCCGCCGCCGCCATTTGCGGAATTAACCGATGACTTTTTATTCCGCCTATATTTTCTCCACGTCCGTTGCAGCGGCTTGTGACACTCTTACAAAACTTTCTCCATTAAAAAGAGTGTCAATTAAACATTTTTTCTTTTTTTGGGGGTCTCTTCTCATTTGCCAATTCATGGCAATTTTCGTAGCGTCTCACTATCAGAGTTAACAGCAGAGTTACATCATTGGAAATCATGAGAATAAGTAGAAATCTTCTGAAAAATAGTCTGAGTTGACAGAAGTTAGGGGAAAACTCCCAATTGTCGTTCATGATCTAATTGTTGTTTTCTCCTCCCCCAATAATTGTTTACATTTTAGTCATTACATTGTTTTAATTATGCCAATAAAAATTTACAAATTACACCAATATATGTTCACTAATGAATGTGTAGTTGACCAAAAAAATTAAAACACATTGAAAACTATTGAAAACACCTTTTTAACTATTGAAAACATCTTAAATTTTTGTGGTTTTTTATTGGTTGTCTAAATGAACAGGTACTGGGGAAGTGGTAAAGATGTAAGGGACGGAGGTTTAAAAACACCCTTTTTTAGCACCTTTTGCTTTACAGGTTCCACAAGGCACATTTTAAATACCCAGAAGCCAATTTTTTTTTTTTTAAGGTCCTAACTCGCTTACGAAGAAGCCCAAAAAAGAAGAAGAAATCGGACCTATTTTGCACTCTGCACGAATGCGCAAAGTTAGCCCTGACGGCTACTGGGGTTTTTCCCCTAGTATATAAGAAGAAAAATATCAGTTTTGGAGGTAAGCCGACACGGGTAGCAAAGTTGGTTTTGACCGTGGGTTTTCTCTTTATTGGTTTTGGGTTCAATTCCGTTCACGGGTTTACCCGGTTGGGACTGGCTTGCCGGCTGTTGGGTCCCCCCACAGGGACTGGCTTGCCGGTTGTTGGGTCCCCCCACAGGGACTAGTCTCGCCTCAACTCACCCCCTTGGACATTGGGCTAGATCGCAGGGATACGTTATTAATAACACTGGCATCCAAAGGAGGTTCAAGAATTACATGTTTGGAGGCGTGAGACTTGTTTCAGGCTCAAATCTCACACTATTGGGTCCCCCCGCAGGGACTAGTCTCGCCTCAACTCACCCCCTTGGACATTAGGCTAGATTGTGGGGATACGTTATTAACTAGCACTTGCATCTAAAGGAGGTTCAAGAATTACGTGTTTGGAGGTGCGAGACTTGTTTCAGGCTTAAATCTCACACTATATGTAGTCTATCGGCTAATTATTGAGTTAGATTAAAAAATAGTATAATTGAATTTTGATAAAATAATATAATCAGTCAAATTTATTAATTTTCTAGTTGAATAAAAAACAATATAATTGAATCGTGATAAAATAACATAGCAAATCAAATTTATCAATTGAAGACCATTTGATATTAAGTGTGGGTTGATTAGTATTAGAGTTCACAGTCACTTGCACATTCTTTTAAGTAGAGGATATTGGCCCTACAAACGTCTACAATGTGGTCTTTATATTTTAAACTAATAGGAAATAAGGAGGGGTTTAGTAATGATGTTCTCAAATCTCAGGTTTTCAAAATTTTAAATTTTTTTGAAGAAAATTGTGTAGTAATTTTTTGCATTAACATTTTGGATTATATATTTAGTGATTTATTAAACAAAAAGTTAAGTTAAAAATGTGGAGATTGTAGACACTAATTTCACTATATCGTGCTTTCATTTTTAATTAATGTTAAATCAACCTAGGGATTTGACTTGGGGGTTCCCAACAATGCTCTTTAGCACCACATAGTTTTCCTAATACATATATCATTTGTAGAGGAGGGGATTCACTACTCTTGTGTCTCTAGGACAAAAAGGAGTCAGCAGGGAGTGAATTGCCCTCAACTACCTCAATGAAAAAGATAGGAAAATAGGGTGGCTAATGGAAGAAAAACTCCAGACACTGTTTTAGGCTTCTTAGGGATGGAGGGTTTCAGGAATTGAGTGAGCGAACCACAGAGGCCTCAAAATGAGAATTAATTAGCTCTTCGCCAGAGGATGAGAACGCGGGACTCGAACGACAGCACAATGTGTTGTCATCTCAGGGGTGTGCTGGTGTCTCGTACAAATTGAGAACATAGTCCACAACCAGAAACTTGCAAGGTGTGCTAACAACCCAAAAACCTTAATCCAACAGTTTAAACATAATTGATAGAATGTTGCTAATACATGAAGCAAACTAACTACAACAAGAAGAATACTATAACTTAAAAGATAAATTGATTGTAACGAAAAGTAGACCAAGGGTAGTAGAAATCCAACTTACGAGTGGTCCAACCTCCTCCAAGCTCCACACAAATGAAGTGCTTGCATACACAGAGACGAAAAAGTGTTGGGGTTGTGTTTTGGAGTTTGCCTTAGTCAAACCCCTGCTTTGATGTTTCCACCTCCATAGACAGCTGATATGCAACGACAAAGATAAATATGATAAAGGAAAGTAATAAATGAAACTAATAGAAAGCAAAGACAATCTATATGTTAAAACTATAAGTAAGAAAATGCAATAAAGTAAATGTTACCCTCCCTTCTACGTGCTTGGAGAAGCCGAGAGAGGAAGGAAGAGAGCATTGAAAGTGTAAGACGATAGTGCCAATGATATAAAGCTTGAAACTTGTGAGAAAACAATGGTGTAGAAGCAAGGAGCAACAAGAACAATGGTGTAGGATGGACGAATAGGATGGGATTGTATAGTGAATGAGCAAGAAGTGAGTGAGATTGAAGGAACAAAATGAATTGAATTGAGAGCGGTAAGTTCAAAAGCTATTTTAGAGGCAAAGAGATGTTTTCGGGCAGTTAAGGTTCACAAGCATGAAACATTACATTTCGCAGGGTGACATGGAATCATAACGTCCCAACGTCCACTGACCCAGGGATCTTGTCACTTAGATGCTAGCGTGCTGCGTAGACATCTATGCGGCATGGAGGCGTCTGTGACAAAATTCCCTCACCAACGGAAAATGACAAAGCACGTGCAGGAATGAAGGGAAAAGGTGGCAGATTTTTGCATTGTCAACCTTATAAGGCTAAGGTGAAAGTGATGTTGTGGGCAATTTTATGCCTCAACATCATCAAACCAATATCTTCTATAAGAATTGAATATCAATTTTTATACCACACAAAATCGTGTCATCTAGGATGGAATTGCACTTGTTTGAATAGATTGTAGGCATGATCCTATCTCAAGCATTCCAAACTCTCAAATATCAATTATCTTAGGTTTTTTATTCTTAATTCAATTCTGAATTCAAATTGTACATAGATATATCATAGTGTTACATAGTCAAAGTTCATATCAATCCAATTTTTAAATAAGCATAATTCATAATCATTTACAAAAAGCTTCTTATCCTAAATGTTTTGTACCTCAATGTTTATATCATAACTTATTTTTAATTTAATTTAAAGATTAATTACATCAGTCGATTTATCATCCCCTACTTAAACATTCCAAATTAAATGCATGGTTAATTTATTTCCTTATAGAAATAAAAGTGAATAAAATAGAAATAAACACATGATCATAATGTCCAAAGTATGATAAATAATGATGGTGAAAATATTACCACATTTATTTATGGGCAAGATAGTAAGATGAAGATAGCCTTTAAGGTAAGATGGATCATAAGAATATCAATGGGATGTATAAGATAATATCATGACATGGGTCTCAAATGTGTAATTATAAGACAAAACATAATAAGATATTGTAAGGTCCATTGCCACAAGAACATGCACAACCAAGAAGCACATCAACACCCAAAGTGGAAACATGGAACATGAGAAATGATACAAGTTTAGACTAAGAATATGAGCAAGAAAATAATGAAACATAAGCAAGTGTGAAAACTACAAAATATTAGCATAAAAGTAATATAGAAATGAGGTCACCAAATGGAATAAGAAAGCATAAAATAAAATGTGAAAAGGTGGAATGATAACAAGAGATGGAAAAAGAATCACAACATAAGCAAAGGTCTAGAATGTAAGAACACACAAGATAAATGTATGAAGACACAAGTAGAATTACAAAATATATGACATAAGCAAAAATTCAAAGCAGAAATTATTAAAAGAATAAGGATATTTTTCAGATTTTATGAAAGTACCCCTAGTTGGAGAAATCTAGATTTGAAGAATTGATTTTTTTTTAATTTTCCTCAAATGAGGGGTTAATCTACCACATAAGTAGTCACATAGACAACTTTGGACAAAAGGATTTTGGTTGAAACCCTCTTGACCGAAAGGGTTTCACTCGAAACCTTTCATGTAAATTGAACCTCAATTCAATTTTTTTATTTAAAAAAATCTATTTGGTGGTTTTGAGTAAAAGTGCTTCACCTGAAACTACATGTGCCATGTAGGTGCTACATGGTTTCAGGAAAAAACAACTTTTCCCAAATCTATTTAGGGAAAAATAGTTTCACTAGAAACCATTTTGTTGGTCAAAAGTGTGTCACAACTTTGTGTTTTTATCCTTATCTCTGTCAATAAGTAGAGTACCCACATTGACAAGACTTGGATGTATGGATGCCAAGTGTGATGTATTCTCTAAAAGAACTAGCTTAAATATTGTACCAACCAATTTGAATTTTATGTCATGTGTAACCACAATAAAGTGTGTAATGGTGAACATGCCTTATTTATTCGTGCAAATGATTTTCTTTTTATAATGATAAAAAATGAATACTATTGGGATTAAGGTGTCTCAACCTTAGAGAGACCCATGTTGAAATAATTAATTTATTTTCCCCTATGTTGCTGATTTAATTTATTAAATGCAAAAGTATAAGTTTCCAAGTTGCTAGAGCACTTTGTGGGGCCCAATGGTGAGTTGGCTTCCTACATGCAATGCACAAAGTGTGAGAATGTGACACTTGTCACATGGGTGCTCCTTCGGAAGAGGCAAATGTTTATACCTCTTAAATGTGCACTATGATGACATGTGGCATTCTACTTTGGAAGTTACCACTTGGTGGGGCCCACTTGTGAGCACATTCCATCATTGGAAAAAGGGAAACAACAAAGAGTGACACTTGTCACATAGGTGCTCAATGTAGCATTGTGTATTGTGTTCTCTTCAAGGAAATGTGTTTGGATACCATGTGACATTGTTTTGAGGAGTTAACTCATGCTTGGAAAGGAATGTTTCTAAACAAAGACCAAGTTGTCATTGGGAGTGACTAGGAGTCAAAGATAAGTTCTATTTTGGCAATGGAGCTATATTTTCTCTATAGGGGAATCTTTCATGTGAGGTTAATTTCTTTTTGGGAGTTGCACACCTTGCATGTGGTTGTGTGTTGTTGCATGTTGAGTTAGTTGATTTTGAAGTCACTTGGGACTCGTGCATGTTATTGATTTCAATTTGCATGCATGCAGAGACTATGAGAATGACACATGGAAATCTTGGGTGCCCATGTATGAGTGAAATAAATATGTTAATGCCTTAGTGTATTTAGTGAGATTGTACTATAATTTTTTAGGACATCGTTATGCTGTCGGATTCACTCTAGACATTATATCACAGTGTAGTAACACTTGTAAGAGCGTAGACTCTGGGAGTTGTATTGTATTTTCTTTTTACTAGATAATACAATTAATCTATGATTTGGTGTGAAGTTTTTTCTTGAAATGGTTTTCGCACATAAATTTCTATGTCTTATGGTTTATTGTTTAAATATGAAAATAACTAAATGTATGTGCAATCTTAAATGAAACTGTAAGTGTTGAAGATTTGCAAGGAAATATTTTCAACACTCTCCCATTTGATTTGCATTAGGAAGGTTATTTTTGCACTTTGTTTTCCTTTCAAATACCTTACTATTTTCCACTATGTTTAAGACTCACTTTAGTGTTTGTCTTTCCTAGTGTATTTTTATATCTATTCAACCTTTACCCTGTCCTTTTTTCGCCCATGGTGTTAAGGCCTTGCCTCTCATGGTCTTTTTTGTTAGGAATAGGATCGTAAAGAAATATAAAATAAAATGAATGAAAAAATAAAATATAAATAACACAAAAAAGACATAAATTTATGTGGTGAACACCCAATATGGGCTACATCCACAAAGAAACAAACAATCCTTTATTTCGTCTAGCAAAATGAAGGGATACAACCTACAACACATCTGTTGTAACTTCCTCTTCTCTTTATCACAGTCTCCTTAAACAATACATTGTAATACTCAGTCGTAATACAATGGCCTCATGAAAAGGGGGTTTCATTCTAGTGAAAGAAAAACCAACATAATCTCTACCATAAGGTTTGTGACCTAATGATAAACAATCTAGATTTACATAAACAATATATATAAAATGTGGCTTTCGATAGTCATCTGATCCCTGTTTAGGGGGCTCATCCCCACCAAACCTTGTTGGGGGTACCCCCTACACCCCCTCCCCCAAAAACTAAAATGAGCTCCAAAACCAATAAGATCAAGGTCCATAACAAACACATTTTTTTGTCAAAATCGGTACTACAATTATCTTAGTCTTATGTCTTTTTGGTGTTTGGCTCTTTATAGAGTTATAACTATCCAAACATTAGCATGAAATACAAATATCCATGTGACATGCTAATGTTATGTGATATTTTGTGATATAGTGGTCATTTTGGAGCATTTTTTCACCTACTACCTACCTAGGTTGATTGTAATTGCTCTATAGAAAATTTGAATGGCTACCTAGCTCCCTTATCTCCCTTTTGTTCTTTATTTTTGAAAATATCACTCAAGTTAATTTTTACTCTCTACATCATATTTATCAAAATTTGTGGTCTTCATGTGAGCTCTACAAATTTTTACTATACTCTTATAAAGTTCAACAACACTCTTGCCTCTCTTGTATTCACCAAGATTGTGAAGTGACTTTGTATTTCTTACTTTCATCTAGATTCTCATTTATTTCTTATTATCATTGTAAAATCATTTTCTAGTGCCCTTGGCACCTTAGGATCTCATTTCCTTATTGTTATCACTTTTTTTATTGATAAAAGTGGCCAAGGGGGCTACACCTATTACATATCTTAATTGCATTATTAGATGACTCCATGTAGTATCCATGTGTTCTTTGGCCATGCTATGTCAACAAAAACAACCTTTTGTATTTACAATCCCATAGATACAAAATTATAGAGACTATATCTCTATCTTCCTTTGGTCTACACTTTTACAAAGTTTTATGCCTTATCATGGTTGGACATATATATTATTGTTTCCAAAAATTTCCCCCCCTGAGGTCCCTTCATCTATTTGGTTCCTCATCTACATCCTGCTCTAGAGGAGGATTCATCAATGAAAAGGACCAATCAAACTCTGTCACCAAATCAATCCCAATTATTGCCTTGATGAAGTTGATCCCCCATATGGCTTGATGTCTCCTATGTTTCACATCTGTTTCAATGTCCCAAACCATGAATAGGATCCAAGGTCCATTGAAGACTGGTTAGATTCTCAACCAAATTCTTCCATCTAGTCTAAATTTGAGACACACCATTGCTCTCCCCATAAATTATCGCATCCCTCCATGCCAATGAGCCCAAACCATGGCCATTGTCATTTTCTTCACATTTGTTGGTTCTTTTCTTGCATCCAAAAGCATGGCCATAAACACCGATGCTACATTTGTATTTACCTTATATCTCCTGGTTGAGTTCATGTATGAGTCTCCTAGAACTAGTTGAATGACATGCAATACCATCATAGATTTAGTTTTAAAAACCACCTTTAGCCTTGTCTTAGTAATCTCTCCCAAGAAGGCCATTAGCTATTTTTTTGTTCTTAGGCTTATGATGGTATCCATCTTAAGCTTGTAAGAATGAGGATCTAGTGTTCCATCTAGACCCATATAAAATGGTGTTGCATTATTAAGCTTTAAGTTCTAATTACTTCTTTGTACACTTTTTTAATTCATGTTGCATGAATATCATACCATTTCCTTGTTATTATTAGCCTTCACCCCTTGGCTAACTCTGCATCACATGGTATTTCATGTCAAACATCTATCAAATCTAGGTGTAAATCATTACTCTCAATCTGGGTAGCTTGGTTAGCTAAATAATCTACCATGTCATTTCCTTCTCTAAACATGTGTGTGATGCAAAAGTCTTCATACTAACTCAATATCTCCCAAATTGGTTCCAACCACTTTTTTAACATCTAGTTCAGGGTGTCCTTTATGGAAATGGTGTTAATACTGATCTATGAATCACCTTTGAGGTGCATTTTATTAAAATTTAACTTCTTGCAAACTTCCATTCCTAGAAGTGTCCCCTGGAATTTTGCATCATTAATTGTCCTCTTTGGAATCTTCCTAGCATCCATTACCAAAATCTTGCCTTCCTAATCCCTAATTACGTAGCTTGCCTTTGAATTTATTAGATTTCCATGAGAGACTTTGTCAAAATTTACTTTAACCCATCCTTTCTTAGGTGGTATCCATCAAGCAACATCTCTTGGATTAATATCTTGATTAACCCATCGAGCCCCATAAACGAGGTTCTTATATTGTTATCACTTTCATTTATACTCTAGTTTGCAAAATTTCCATTGTCACTATTGTTTTTATTCTTAGACACACTTAGCATAGGAGTGCATACTCTATTTTATTATTTCTACATCATTGAACTCATGTGGATGTGAAAAGACCAAAATAGGGGATTGACCACTCTTAAAAAATCCTTAGTAGCCCAAAAAAATTCACCATATCTAGCTTGTAGGTCTTTATTGGGAACTCTTAACAAAATGGGTATTTGCACTTCCTTTTCCTAATCTTGTTTATTATTTTATTTATTAAATTAGTTTAATTTAATTTCTATATCATCTAGTCTCCCATGGTTTGCCACTTTGGTTGTATTATTTCCTATTATGTAATTACATTTGAAATATGGTAAACACTTTGGATTTTGTAATTTTTTTGGAGGATAGTGTAGAAGAAGTATTGTAGTGCAATGTGTGAACATTCACATGCCATGATAGTGTCTTGGGTAATGAGCTTCATCCTTTGGTGCCAAGTTCTTTTTTCTGCTCTTTCTATTTATCTATCTACTTTGTCAGTTATGTACTTCTATTTCCTATAATTTGAAAAAATTTATCACACATCTTTCAACCTCTTTTCCAACTTAATTAATGTAATATTAAGATTTAAAGTAGCCTAAATTTTATACTACACTTTCACATGATTCACCTCATCAAGTGAGGGAGTTGTGAGCTCATGGGTATGCCCAATCTTATCTTCTCTTCAAGTCTATAATTTTTTGAAATCAATGTTTAAATCTAATACATGTTCTATAGAGTATCCATATGTATGGTGATAAGAACATAAATATTTAGCCTTGTGTAGTAGAATATTAGAGTAATCTATTGGTTTTCCAAGACATAAGAAAATAAGAATATGTTTCAAAAAAAAGTCTAATACCATATGTGTAGGCTCATATAATCTATTTCATTATCTAAATGCCTTTGATTTGATATGTGCATTCAATGGTCATTGTGAGTTGCATCCTCATGGATGCTTAAATCATGTGTTTAATCAATGAGAGATGTATAAGAATGTAGTCCACAATCGCTCAAAGATGCATCATAAGAAAGCATAAAAGGATCTAAATGAGGGTCTCCATAAAAAAATGATAAATATTATCACATATTTTTGGAACTTCATTGATGATAAAAAATTACACAATCACATCCATAAATATGTGATAAATTGTTATTATGGTTTGTGGAAACTTCATGTTTTTAATTGATACTCTTCATGGGAGAGAACTTTAAGATGATCAAATTTCACACAATCAATTCTAGAAATATGTGATAAGTTGTTATTATGGACCGTGGAAACTTCATGCTTTTAATTTAAGTAGTAAATGATCATTATGCATAGAAAAAACCATGGTATCCACTAAAAAAGAGATACTAGAATGGGAAGAACGAGAATCATGAAATAAAACATGGTCTAGTTTTAATAATGTAGACACCTAAAAATGATTAATGCATTTTCATTTCATTATTATCCTTATCATTTCTTCTATCTATATTAATTACATAATTTTTAATTATTTAATTATCTTAATTTTTTTTATCATATCTATATTAAATCATTTTTAATTATTTAATTGATTAATCATTTATCATTTTCCTTCCAACCTTAATTAAAATTAAATTCAAATTATCTTTGGTCCTCTATAATTAAATAATTTTAAAAAATTATTTAATTAGCTAACACTCCTCTTTTAAATAAATTAAAAATAATTTATTTAAATTAAATATTTTCTTTTAAAATGAATATTTATTTATTTTTCCAAGCTATCATTTGAATTAAATAAAATTTATTTATTTAATTCCCTCCTTCAAAATTCAAAATTTGGGTCTTACCCTATCTTGAATTTTCTTATCCTTTGATTTTGCAAATCGATCTCCATCATTGATCAAATGTCAAGTGAAGCATATAAATAAGAAGATTTCATTTCATTCAACCCCCTAGCACTTCTATTGTCAAATATCCCTATGATTCTTATGATCGAAGTTACTATAGAACTTTTATCATTCAAGCATTCAAGCATTATAAAAAAAATTATCAAGCATTTATCATTATCATTTATCACTTGCATTGGTATCATTGCATCATACCATTATTGCTCTTTCATAGTATAGTTTTTTACTTTGAATAACAACCAACAATGGTGAAAATCAAGATCTTAGCTATGATGACTTTGCTTGTTATCTAAATTCTATATTCTAAGCCAAGATCTTGAATTTCATTGTGTGATTGTGAGAGTGAGTTTTGCACTGTTATTTGTGATCCATATTTTCATCATTCACATTTTGGCACGCCTCGTGGAACTTGCAACCCTATTAGATCTTTGTTTTTTAAAACTTTTGCTAACCTTATTTTGCTTGTTTTTTAGCTTTTTTATGCAAAAAAAATTGGAGCTAACTTTTGTAGGTTGAAGGAAAAACCTTAGGATTTTCAAAGATTTTATCATATGTTTCAAACAACTGCAAATTTTTCTACACATTTTGTATTGAAGGTTTTTAATGATCTCAAGATGCTTCAATAAAAAATCAGGCGAGTTATTAGGATTTTAGGGTTTTTCATAAATTTGATTTTTGTCATAAATAAAAAAAATTAAAAAATATTTATATTTTTGGAAAGTTCTCAGAAATTGAACAAGGGTCTTGTATTTTAAATTTTGAGATTAAAATAATGATGAAATTATCAACATGAAAACCTGAATTTGAAATACCATTTTATCATATCTTCAAAAGGATTGAATCTCTTTTTACATTTCACCCACAATAGGATCTCGTGAGGCCACAATAAAACCTTAGGACTTAGGATCGACAAAATTTGGTGAGTCATTGTCATTTGTAGGGTTTTTCATAAATTTGGTTTTAAGGTTGCAAATCAACAAATTTTTTAGAAAATTTATATTTTTGGAAAACTCTCAGAAATTTTAATTTTTGAGGTCCAAATAGCGGCCATAAATCAGATCTTTGGTAATTAGGGTTTCACCATAAATCTAATTTTTAGGGCACACATTAATGAATTTTTCAGATATTTTTATATTTTTGAAAATCTCTCAGAATTTTAGCAGGGGTTAATTCTTTGCATTTTTAATTTTGGGATTGAAAATATTAAAAAATAGTCAAATCAAGTTTGACTAGGTGAAAATAAAAAAATTGAAATTGCAACCTTGTGATGAGCATTTTTTTTTTATAAAGATTAAATAACCCTTTGAGGCTATTTCAAAAATCAATCATCTTATTGCAAGCAACCCTTTCTTCCTCAAATATGCTATGACTAACCCCACTTTTGAGTAGTTCTTTCCTCTATTGCACTAAACTGTATCAACTTTGTAACTAGCACTTCTTACCTCCAATTGGTTTTGAACAAAGTATTCACACTTTGCACTATGGGAGAGGGGCCCATAGTGGAGCACCCTAATTTTGCGTTTCTCAAAATTGTACATGGAAATTTCAAATCAGTCCCAATTTTGTACAACAGTTTATTTGAAAATTCAGTCGCTTAAAAAAATTAATTTTAGGGTCACGTCATCAAATATGATGCCACATCAGCATGCTTTTTGTTAAGGTATCCAAAAATGCTCAAAAAAAAGGTGAGACCGATAGTGGTGCACTAAGTCATGTTTTATTGGTGTGTCGATGTAGCATCACATGATTTGTCAATTTGTGTACTTTATGGATAAAAAATGTTTTGCAATTGGATATTAAGGTGCTCCACTATGAGGCCCATTGAGGACTACTTCTATCCCCACTATTGGAGCCCGCTCCACTATGGGCCCTTCTCCCCTAACACACTTATCATCTAAAATCCTTAGTTGTGATGGAGCTTCCAAAATTTGCCAATTTTTAAGCAGCTCTTAGACCCTGTTGGTACCTCATAAACCCTTGTCCCCATGTGTGAGTACGGTTTTTGCTTAAGAAAGTCTTTAAGTCTTCTAACGCTTCATTGACTAACTTTTTCAGTTGCTGGTTCGTTAAGTCATTCTTTAAGCCACTGTGCACGTTCATTTACCGACCCCTTTGGTTAAAAGTGTCAATCACCTAGTCGTCCCCATCAACCTTAGCTACTTCCTAAAGTTAGGTCTTAATTTTCCCCAGTGATCTAAGCTTAAGTCACCAGCCTGTGAAGGTCATGTCAATTTCGGCCTAACCGAGGCCCTTTATTAAATAATAACCTTTCCGTGTGCAGGTTTTGAGATTCAGGGCTATGGGAAGAGATCCTGACTGTACCCCGCTAGCTCGTGGGCGATAAATGCCAGGTAGTTAAAAGCTACGAGATCAGCGAGACGAAGACGCATGTCTTCATACGAACATGGGGCCCAGTATCCACAATCAAGTTTATAGCCTATGGTTCTAAACCAATGGCCGAGATCAAAAGGTAGGGATAATCTCCACCATTTCTTGCTAGCTCACAAGGAGAAAGTGAACAATCGTTAAAAGCCACGAGATTAGCGAGATCTCGACACGTGGATCATACCACACTAGTTGGTGAGATGGATGGAGCCCACTGATGGAGGAGTTGCTATCTGAGGTGGGTTAATGCTATTGGCCAAGGACACATCAACGAAGCACCGTTGGATTTCAAACCTTGTCAACCTAAACAAAATCGTTTGATTTTCCAGTTCATCGTGAGATCAACGACCAATATTTAAAGTTGATAAAATGACACATGATAGCCGTTTTCATTCTGCAACCAATGGATATTAACGAGGTAATCTTTGCGGGTGTGATCAAATTGATCTCCATGTGTGTGGAGACTTAATTGCTGGCAATCATGAAGTGCAATTTGTAGATTTCCATGCACTTGGGAATTAAACGGTGATAGTACGCATGCCAACAAATTGCCCAGTTTGCACGTGTGTTTTTCATTAAGTGTTGATGAATGATATCATCGCTTTGCTCAATAAATAGAAGTGATGAGTTGTTATTTTCACCATAGCAATTAAGTTGTCAAATCCTCAAGTTTGTGCAAAGAGATGAAGTTCAAGTGTATATTCTCTTGTGGAAAAATGAGTAAGGCTGGCACCCCATCTATCCCAATGTAGAGGTTTGCTAGATTAAATTCACAGTTGTCTCATGGAATAGACTCAAAGCTCACACAAAGAATCCATGGTGAGGAACATTCACTTGTGACTACCAAATGCAGTCGCCGATTGAAAGCCCAGGTTGCGAGCTCGAAAGTAATGGGAACAAAAGGGAAGGAAGCTATTGGGCCATCTAGCAGTTTGCAAAGGAAAATTAGGTATGGTTGTGGCTCATTTGGTTGATAGAACTCTCCTATTGATGTTACTGACATCGCATCCGATAGCGAAATGGAGACAGACTCTAGTTATCGTCGGTACCTCATGACCTTAGGTCAAGCTCTATCCCCTGAGGCGGAGGTGTTATCAATCCCTCCTTTGGCTATCAGGACTCCGAGTGGACGAGATGGTGCTATGTTGAAATAGGATAAAGGTGAAGTTGAGGTTGAGGTTTCATCCCCAACCCTTGCTACTACACGGAGTGGTCGTGTGTGCCGTGGGGTGCGTGTTGCTGGTAAGAGGGCTCCTGGTTTGTGAAAAGGTTGTGGTTAATGGAATTTTTGTGTTGATAAATGATGTCTATGGCTATCATTTTTTTTCTCTCTACGTGCGTGGAAAATTTTTGAGGTGTTGGATGTCGATTGTGTGCCCTTGTGGCGGTTTGGGTGTTGGTCTTGCTGCTTGCCTGGCGGTGGAGGAAGATTTTGGTGGAATTTTGATTCTTCCTCATGACGACTATGGCAATTTTGGCTCTCCCTGTTCCAACAGAATTATCATGTGGGGAAATTTTGAAACGTAGCTGAAATGCGATATAAAATGAAATTTTTGTAATGTTACTGCATTTTGAGCCTGAAGCTTGTTGGCTCCCTTGTTCTATAAAAGGGAATTCAGGGCTCATTTGCAGGGGTTCTAATTTTTTGAGTCTTCAAGTCTGATACATAAGGGGTAGATAATAGAGGAATACCAGAGAATAGGGTAGTAAAATTGTCTTGGGTTTTGAACTTTACATGTGAAAATCTTAAATAGTTATGTAGAAATTACTAATATCGAAAGTAAATTTCATATATAGTTCATATGTTCTTCCTTGTAAACCACACTGCAAATTTTTAATATAATATCAAGCATATTTGGTTCATCTTCAAATGTTCCATTTGAATGCATGCCTTTGTTTTTTCTTTGATTCAATGAATCGACTAAATGT